>JBCFXI010000794.1:0-106546 GCA_038496175.1 Ampulex compressa
TTCTATGTGATATGTATACCGTAGCTCTGGTGGTTCGGAATCCACCTTAAACAGTAGGTCCTAGGCCATATGACCTTAGCAGTCGGTGCCGAAAAATGAATAAAAAAAAAAAAAAAATTAACTTCCCTCATCCCAGGGGAGTATCGCATAGACCCGTTTGACCCGAAACCGTATATTTCGTAATCTTAAAACCTCGGAAAATAAATCAGGAAGATGCGAGACCGCGACATAAATTTGACAGTCGCGGATAGTCCATGACATATTTCTGGTGACAGTGGTGGGATTGTGACAATATGCTGAAGTGTAAATGAATAATAAATAATATTTTTCTTTTTGTATCAGTTTATTTAATTTACCAAAAGTATATTTTTATGTTTTTATGGTGTTATACACATTTAACACTTGGCATGCGGGTATACTTCGCGGCGGACTAACACGCGCAGCGGGTGTGTTTTTCGTGAATCTCCCAAGACTTTAATCATTCGATAAAATCGCAATAAATTGAAAACTATCTCCTTTGTCTCAACAAAACTTCTGAGAAGAAACAATACGAAGCGTTACCTAGCAACACAAACACCATACATACAACATCCATGGTATTTATACCATACTCGCTTTCTAGCGTAAACCTATGTACTAAATACGTATTTTTACGCAACCCGCGCTCTAGTAACAGACCGCTAAAAACGTAAAAGTACGTTGCCCGCATGCCAAGTGTTAAAATAAGATAGACTTAAATTTGTTAAATATGATTCTATGCTTCTACACTCATTTGTTTACATGTAAATATAAAAATAGGATATTTGGCCTCTGGCGCATAAACTGCCTTTTGATACATTGTTATTTGGACTGTTTAATTTGAAAGTGGTGCAAGTCCTTTTTCTGTTGTTTTGATAAAATGAAAGATTAGCGTATTTGTTAATTCAGAAATATAGGTTAATTGTGTCAAGGAGGAATTGGTGGTATAGTGGATAGAGGCTCAGACAGCCACGCGGGAGACCCGGCTCGAATTCCGTCCATCACCTCTGGTTTTTCTACGTGATATGTATACCGTAGCTCTGGTGGTTCCAGAACCCACCTTAAACAGTAGGTCCTAGGCCAAATGACCTTAGCAATCGGTGCCGAAAAATGAAATTAAAAAAAAATGGTGTCAAGTGTGGCAATGTTTCTACTAATTTATCAATATGTAATTTGATTATATACTCTTTTTGAGGCGAATTTAATTATAATAATGTATATTTACGGTCTGCAAATGGACTTACACCACTTTCATAATCAATGGCTACGTAATTTTGTTTATCGGCCAATTTTAAATAAAACAAACCATTGGTATATTTTTAAATAATAAATGCTAACTCGTATAATAATAAATAAAAAGTTTACACTAAATTAAACACAAATTACATATCTCATCTTTTTTTAAAAATGGACTTACACCATTTCCAAAATAAATGGGCCATTTCTTGTGACATGTCGCTTGACAACATTGTGGCTGAAAACGATAGTAATGCAAAAACCAGTACCTAACCGACACAGTGCTATGACTATATAATCACTACTTTAAAAAGGTAGTCATATAATTCGACATATTCGGAAACGAATTTGGAAGTCATATAATCCGACATATTCAGAAACGAAACGATTTATTTAAGAGCATCTGTAGTACCATGGAAACCATAGCAGATCAAACATTTTTTGACCAAATTTCAATTTCCGCTACTTTTTTGCCCGTTTACAATAATAAATACATATAGATGGACCTATTAATTTGTTCCCCGACCCCTGAAGGGGGGCAAGGAGAAGCTGAAATGCGAGCGTGGAGGTGCCAAGTGGCAGAGACCGGCTAGACCTGGTTTACCGATTCTACGTTCAATATGCGCGCCATTTGCAAACTGCGCAGAAACTTACAATCATGGTCGGTGTAATACATATTGATGTACATTGTAACATTGTTTATAAAAACTGGTGAATATGATATTACGAAACCTAATATAAGTTATTGGCAGTGTAAGGAGATGGAAAATGAGGGTATTAGCTTTAAGCATTGAAAAAATGTCCTTCGAGAAGAAACTTTTGCAACTTAGTTGCTTCGTGGAGTAACTAGCAAAGCAACTGATATTAGGAAGACAGACAAAGTAACTAAGATGCAAAAGTTTCTTCTCGAAGGACATTTTTTCAATGTTTAAAGCTAATACCCTCATTTTCCATCTCCTCACACTGCCAATAACTTATATTAGGTTTCGTAATATCATATTTACCAGTTTTTATAAACAATGTTACAATGTACATCAATATATATTACATCGACCATGATTGTAAGTTTCTGCGCAGTTTGCAAATCGCGCGCATATTGAGCGCAGAATCGGTAAACCAGGTCCAGCTGGTCCCTGCCACTTGGCTCCTCCACGATCACATTCCAGCTCCTCCTTGCCCCCCTATAGGGGTTGAGGAACAAATTAATGGGTCCATCTGTACGTTGTGAGCGACAGAGGCGCTATGAGAGCGAGCGAGATACATTGAGATGTCGGAAAGGTTGGGGATTAGTGCAAGCGCCCGCTAGCTGTACTAAGGCACCATTCGTGAGCTGTGACGTCAATTCTCCGTAGTTTCTTAATTTCTCCACAGGAGGCCCTCAAAGTCAACTCGGAGTTCGCTTCTCATTCCTGCGGACCCTTAAGATCTGCTACGGTGCATGCGTAGATGATATTCAGTGCTGCACTTTTTCATATATAAATACAACGATGTGTCCTGTCGCAGGATCGACTCAAACATTATCGTTTAGTAAAATACCCTTCACCTTAAAAAGCTTAGATTATAGAAAAAGGCATAAACATGGGCGAAAAGTAATATAAATCGCGCAATATCTTCTAAATTCTATGCCTGGAAACTAATCAATATTTTCATGTGATTTATGCTTAAGCTGTTATCTCGTAATAGCATCGAGGTGTCTTGAAAAGGATCTGCGATAGTAATTATTTTTCCAATGAATGAAACTTGCCGAGAAGCATGAAATGCATAAAAAAACACAAAAACGAAACACGTACGTCTTTACATATTTCTCTACTATTCAATTAAAATAGCGTCTGCAATTCTTTAGTTACATTAGGTTAGAAACATTACTTTTGATGACGATCCATTTCCTTCTGAGCGATAATATGTTCCTGACTTAAAAATAATATATGCATAATCGATAAATCAATTTTATGCAGGTACAGTACATTGACACAAAAAATTAAAGTGCCGGAGCATTTAGAACGTATAAAAGATTATCGTAATAGTCAAAACAAAGGAGATAGTAGTATTCAGTTGCCGAGTTTACAGAAATGGAAATCTGGGCAGAATTCTGATAAGAGCCCAGTAAGCTGGAACCAGAATAGTACAGCAACGTCTGGATCTTGGTCACCTGAAGTGGAAGATGCAGCGACTTATAAGCTTATACAACAGTGGGATGCCATTGAGAGAACACTTTATGACGAAGATGATCAAATACCTGAGGGAACAATTTTTGATGAGTGTGTGCAATGGAGAAACCAGATACCACATCTGAGAATAGTTGGCATAAATCCATTTATTTCTAATAATGACAGATATTCTGCAAGTAGCATAAACGATCTAAGAGCAAAAAGTAATTTTGGTTCTCAAAATGATGAGATAAATGTGTCACAAAGTTTTTCAACAAAGGTAATTATATATAATTTCTGTTTTTGTGATATCATTATTTTATAATGGTCTTAGCAAGACACCTGTTATAGTTTTTTTATGTTATGAATAGGACACAAGTAGTACATCAAGACATACACCGCTTAAAAGGGAGCAAGAGAAGGTGTTAAAAGCAGTTTTAGAATATGTGGCTTTCCAACTTTTGTCCAACAATGAAGATAAAGAAGATTCTTTAAATGATAACTTGAGTGAAATTTTAAGGATATCTCCTGCACCTGCTTCTACTAATAAATGTTCAGCAAAAAATTTTCAAAGAAATTACTTAGAAGGGAGTGGTTCTTATGAAGAAAGGTGTTTTGATAATCAAGATAAATTATTGGAGGCAAGGAGTTTTTCAAGAACAATAAAGGAAGAAGTTAATAAGATAAATAGGCAGAGAATATTGAGGTATATTTTATACAGAAAATGTGTTATTTTATTATAATAGGCAGCATACTATTTATACATTTATTTTGTAGTAGACATGATAATTCAGCATACAGTACTAAATCTAAAGCTTCAGCGGGAGTAAAGGAAAATGATGTATGTGTTATGGAGGAAAGGCTCTTTATACCACAAATGGGTAGAAACAAACTTGGTACAGTTTTTAATGAGAAGATAGTTGTTAGTCCAGTACCTTTTGTATTATCAACCAGAGAAAGCTTCTCCACATTAAAAACTATGCCTATTAAATTTATGGAACAACCCGTAGAATTGCCTGCTTTTCAAGGTATTCTAGACTTTTATTATTTTTTGTGCATCAAATTTAGATATCTAGGTAATTTTCAATGTTTCTAATGTCCTTTCTCTATCAGCATTAGTCAGAAATAGTGCAAGCATTACGAGCTCAAGAAAAAAATCTAATGTAACGAAGAATTCAAATGTGCAATCTGCTTGGCATGCTCCCGTGTCTCCTGCAGTTTGGCCAAAAAATATAAAGCTTGCTCCAATAGACACATCGACGCTTCCTAGGAGCAAGAATAGGTATATTAAATTTAACCTGTATAAAATTATTGATCGTTGTAAGTCTAGCACATGTATATATCCTAGGTCTCTAGCTCCATCACCAGCTGTGGTTCAACGTAATAGGAAGTCCTTAAGTCCTATTTTACATTCTACATTACGTACTGATAATGATGAGATATTAGAAATCCAAGGGAAACAGATAGCCCCATGTCAATCCGCCCAGTTGACTTTACTATCATCAGGTTGGAATTATAGTTCCAGAACTTACAGAACCAAAAAAAAAAAGAATCCTCAGAAAAATGATTTATGAAGGCTTGACAACCATGATAATGCACGAGCCTGCTTGAATGTATGTTATCATATCTGCTTTTACTGTTGTAGGGTTTTGTCTTATTCTGTAAAATTGACTCCAAAGCTTCTTAATTGGTTTATGTCGGATATTACTTGTATATGGAAAAATAGGGGACCAGAATTCATGAATAAAGGATGCTTTACATGAGGCTGTCTAAATTAACTAGGAGACATATTTTACATGATCCTTAGTTGAAAATGCTAATAGCATGGATGTACTTATACCTTATAATGGTATACACATACATACACATTGGAGTATGGTGTAGTTCTTACTTGATATGTTACCAATACTTTCCGTTAATATCAGAATTTTTCTACTAAAATCCAGCCCATTTTTATTTTCTGATAGTTATTTAAACATTCTTTTAGGGATACCTTATACCAAACAAAGCATACCTCTGTTGATAGTATTATAAAATGGTGCAAGAATTACTCTACAATATGGTTTTAATATTCAGCATTTAAAAGGGCTTGTATTTATACTTTATATTACAATCTAATTTATATTGTATACTAAAACAAAGAGTTAAAATAGGCTTCATTGATCACCAAATGCATTGCAGAGGTGTAACACAATTAACATTATAATCTTACAGATATGTTATTTTTTATATACCGTTGGTCAATAGATGTAACGTGTTGTAACTGTCTCTACCTCACTAGGCATCAATGTGTTATTTAATCCATATGCTTATGTGTGCGAATAAATATATTTTTGTAAAGCACAGTCACACCAATATGGGTATTTACTGTAAATACAAACAATGAAAATAACATACGTCACTTTCCATGCCCTCATAACTCCTGTCGCATGAACAACCTTGACTGACAATACTGTCCTAAATAGCAAGTATTTAGTACATATATCGATCAGTTTACTTTCGTCTTTATAACATTTTCTTTCCAAATGATATATCTTACAAAATCAGCAAAGCAATGCATTTGCCATGTAGTTCCTAAAAGTTGCTAAATTAATGATTAATTCTTTCGATTTTACTGAGACATATATGTACTGTGAAAGTTCCAATAAATGTACGTAGATGAAACGGTCATTTAATTTGCATTATTTCAGGAAATGTTCGGTAAAAATTCATTAGAAAAAAACTTTCTGGTAAAAATATTATATATTTCTTGATAATTTACACGTATGAATCTCACAGCGATCTGTACTGTTATAGCTCAGAAGAGATCTCGTCTAGAGACTAAAAGTTTGTCTATTTTTTATACAAAAATTTGGCTCCAAAAAGTCTAATCAATAAAGTTTGAATTTAGTTAGAAAAAAAAAGTCGCATTGCAGAAGTGAATTTATAGAAAGACCATATTGCTACCTTATAGAAAGAAAATTCAAATACGATGTAAGAGAGTAGTGGAGAGATATTCTTTTTCCGGGCGGGATGAAGTGCGCAAGTGTGAATCTTTGGCGCGGGGATGCTGCGAAAGCTTTCCCCAAAAGAGCTTGCACAGTCAGTCGCACGCGAGCTTCGAAGTTGCCTAGACAGTCCTACCTTCGTGCTTTTCAAGTCCGCGGATTCGCGCCCTCGTCACATGTCTCGAGCCTCCATTGGCCGAATGTGCTTGCGGGCCTCCAGTTTGTTTGCAAAAATTGTGATCGGCCCGTGGTGAATCCCAACTTCCACGACGTTTTCCCATGGTGACGCAAATGAAGGATTTTAATGTGGCACCGAGTCTTGACGGCATGTCCAGTTACGGAAGAGGCACCGGTACCCATCTGACAACCTTCACGAGGATTCTAGGCATCTGCACTGCTATCGGTGAGGAAACAATATTCTATTTAATTTCTTTTATACTATACTTGTGTATAAAATATCCTGAAGGGACGATATTCAGAATCTCTGTCATAAGATAAAGGATAAAGCGTTTGTAAGCCTACTGAATCTTCTTAACCCATCGGCTCAACTGGAAACAATTTTTAAATATTTATGTACCATATAGAATTGGTTGCAGGAATTATAATATTGTTATCTTTGGCATTTGGATAATAATATTCATTAATAATTGCAATCTCTATTATAAGATAAATAGAATTGAGCAAAGTAAGATTCAATAAATTTGATCGCAAATAGATATATACTATAACTGTCATAGGATTCGAACTTTTAAGTATATATACAGTTAAGTTGTTGCATTCACGTATCTGAAATTACAGAAATATAGTTAGAGGCCGGTTTTATTTTTTTTACATACGCGTTTATACCATACTTCGCCCTACTTTTTTTTTTACGTTGTTTTTAGTTAAACGCATAATGGGAAGATAACAAGGTTAAAAGTAAATATTTGGTATGTGTTACATTAACGATATATGTACCGGTGATCATACAAGTGACCTAAGCCATATTTTTTTCTTTCGACAAATGTTTTTATATTATTGTAATATGAGTGAATGTAGCTCAAAATGCGAGAGAAATTAATTGTTTTTGTAGATTTTTTATTTAGACCATCATCACAGTTACGGCACACATGTATACGGATTTGTACTGTACGTATACGTCGTATTTCTACGCTTGTTTCTTAAGGATTTAATGTTGCAACGATTATAATGCGCGGTTAAAGACGTTGTTAACAGCATCCTTAATTGCAAGTCTTACATTAGTCGCTGGTAAATTAAGCCCCGTTGAAACCATCGAAGAAATCCCCTTTAAACGCAGATGCTCTGGGCAATTCTCGACGGCTGTTATGATGATCCATTAATATTTAGTAGATTTAAAGAGGTTCACGGAGCAGGCACAAACCCACCACTCTTTGTATGGAAATGAAAAGCAAAGTGTCCATGGAATCTGCACGTTTGACGTTGGAAGTACCGTTAAATGTTGTATTCATTACCTTGAACATCTTAATATTTGGAAGACTTTAACCTAACCCCCTAATCTGCAATAGGATACTTTATATATTATATGTTATTTATAAATATATGACCAAAGTGTTTGGATATTCTCGAAATAGCACATTTTTTCGAAAGTGTCAAAATCGGTAAAATCTCTTGACATTCGACCAGCGCCTTTGATTCGATTATGTGGAGTTCCTACATCTCTTTTTTTCGAAAAATTCAGGGAGATCAAGAGTGTCTATTCTATGACCAGTGAGCATGGCAGAAAGACATTAGTTCGATAGTGTTAGCGATTTTTACGCAGTAAAGAGTTTTTTTAAGGTTTGTTGATGGGACGTGCGTTACGTACGTCGATGTACTTTAACACTAAAGTGCCTTTTGCCATGTCCTTATTTATGAACATATCTGACAGATTCCCCATCCGATGCTCTCAGCTGCGTTTGCAAAAATTTATAAGCGTAAAGTGCACTAAGTTTAAAATATGAAGAGTGTCGTCGCAGCTCGATAATGCGTGATCTTTGATACAACGTATTTAAGTCTGTTTCTTATGTCGTTAATCGACGCTACACTTCTCTTGGACTCAGGTGGTGTCTTAAAAGACAGCATACTATATCAGCTGGGGATCAAAAATATCTCAGAGGCGATTTAAATGAGATGTCGAAAGATGGTATATTTAAGCTACGAGTGCTCGTATTTCGAAGGCGTAAGAATAGCGCATAGCTTGCAATCCTCTTCTGCAATTTATAATCAGCACACGAGAAATAAATATCAAATAACTAGAATATGTCGTCATATTTTATACGAATGATGACATATTATGCGTGAATTTTAATACAGTGCTTTTTGAGTAATTTGAAATTTTATTTGCAGAGAAATATGAAATGCTTTAATCCTGAATGTATTCCTTATTACTTTGGATAAATTTATTTCATTTTTAGATTTCTCAATACAAATGCGCTGCATTAATTTGTACATCTAATAAATGCAATGAACTCGTTCTGTTTCTCATATTAAGCATTATGAAAAAATGTTCGAACATGTTAAGATTGACACAAAGTTTTCTTCATAGTCTACAATGAAGATACACGATACTTCAATTTTACGTGGTACTTTCAAATGCAATATTGTGGTATAGATGTATGGTCATATATGAATGTACCTTGACTATAAGAAAACGGTGATACAGACAAGAATATATTAACATTTTGTAAACAACTTCTTCTTATTCATTTCAATATCTATTTCTACATCAATATCCATTTCTACCTGAATTTTATGCTCTGGCAATAAACGATAGCTACAATAAAACACGTAAAGAGAACATTTCTATAAAGTCACCATAGATTATACACGATTAACAGATTTACATGGTATATTGCAATATATAGCAAATAAAGAATTTCAAATAATAGATGTTCAGGTGGAAATTAAAGATGGAACTTAAAAGAATTAATATCTCACATACCTTTCTCGAAACAATTTTTTTTAACGTTTTAGAGATATACATTTTTTTAATTATTTCAAGCTTTTTAAATTTTTAGCACAAACTAGAGCATGTCTTTGTCAACTTAAGATTAATTTGATATTTACAAACTTATATAAATTACGAACAGGTTGATCGCAGAGTTTCAAAAAGTCAAACATTCCTTAAAAATATATTGAAGCGAGTGCAGCGCATTGAAACATCGACATATTTTGCAACTAATTAAGCGGGTAATTAATCCCTTCATTCCTACTGGGACGTATGTATCCGAATGATATTTCAATAAATTTACTCAGACAAATTTCGGTTTAATTTGCATTGCAAACGTAATTATGAAAAACATCATTTTGAAAGGGTTAAAATCCTCTGCAATGCAGATATCTTCTTCGTTAAACGATTCTTAACAACGAGACTGACGCTAAACCGCAGGAACTTTTTTGCCTTCCTAACATTCGGAAAGGGGAGCGCGGTTGCGCCTCGATCTACCATACCGCGTGGAGTCTATTATTCCTGGATGAATGGACGGTGCTTTTTTACGGATGTGCCGTCGCGACGCCACTAGAACTCTGTCTCCGTGACGTCAAGGAACGCTGACTCACCATTTCTATAGCGCCGTAGGATTAATTACCTCTGACAATCGTACCTAGGGCTGCTTTCATTGATAATCGGGTAATAGTCCTTAAGTTCAGAATGTCCACGTACAATTAAACCGACCGGTTGAACGCCAAACCGATTTACAGTCCTGTCCGTGTTTACGTTTCGTAATATCGGGAGGATGGAACTTTCCAGCATCGAATCGAGCGCGATATGCGTTAGTGGAATCGACATACGTTGGTGCGATAAATGCTATATTTTCGTTAACTAGAGGTGAATTGTATATCGAATGAGAACATACCGTTTGTGTTCATGAACGGTTAAAATACTGATCGAATTTATTGATTTATTGAACGTTTCCTGATAATTAAGTACTTTCGTTACTATTGAGTAGTTTACAAGTATTATGTTAGCCAGAAAGTCACTATCGTTTTTAACATGCAAATAAAAATATCCTCATTGAATAATTGATCGCTTGGTTTGATGATACACTTTCCAAAATTTTTCCCAAATTCCTTTCCGTATGCTCAACCTTGAAATTGTGTCATAAATTATAAAACAAACATAATCTTTAATATTTTTTGTTAAAATGTATGATCAAATATAAGCTATAAAATAATCATATGCTTTTGAGATTTTAACTGTATTTAATTATGTTTTAAAACGTTTGAAGACGACTTTGCCAGAAACCGCATAAACTTTTCGGCTAACCCGATAAACGCAGACCACGAGTTATGGGGGCAGAAATAAATGTATACAATATTTCAATTGGCAGAGTCGATAAGGTTTTGAGTTTATAGGGCAATCCAAGAGTTTATTTATATGCGCAAATATACGATAACAGCAAATTTAAGCGTGAGAATGAACACGGTTTGAATTGGTAAGTTAATGATGATTGGAAGAGAAACAAATTTTAGCTATCAGATTCAGAAGATCTATATTAATCATCAATTTCGTTGAATATCGTGATACATTAGTAAAATAATAGAAATATGTATTAGTTAGAATTTTATTATTCGAGTTATTTCAATACTACTTAACAAACACTAAGTAGTATTGATCAACAAAATCATGAAATTTGATATAAAATGTGAATCAGTGGAGTTGTGTAATATTCAAGTAAACGTTACTCATGTATTTACATGTAAAAATAAGGATCCACTAATCTAATAGATTGATTATTATTGGCGTTAACCTGGTTTTAATATAGAATTTAAACTGTAACTATCATAATAGACTGATAACTCACTGGAGGTATGATATTGTATATTACTTTCATCGAGTTGCATCATTGTAATTCGAAGAAGAAGCACGCTTACTAAAATTCAGTGAATTTTATTTTATAAGTAACAACAGGTAATATACATAACCACGATAATATTATATTATAATTTTAGTTTTGAGATACGTACGGTCATATCCGTACGTCCTCATTAAGCTTGAATCAAACTCGAGTAAAAATACGAGAATCCTGCGCAATGTGAAAAATTTTTTCGCAAAACGATGCATACGTCTTTTATCAGGTCGCAGCGCAATGGACGGCGAGATGTATAAAAAATTTGCATAATTCAGTGGATGAGCGAGTCCACACATAGAAATGGTGGACGATAGGAATTTTATTTCGGGGATAGGTAGTACTTTTTGCAGCATACATTCTCATTAAAAACTTCGTAATTCCGGCGTTCGAATCGAGGGGGCATATCTCGTTCCCGGAACATTTAGAGAAGCAGTTTCCACCAGCACTTTTTTCTCAACTTCTAATTGAGCGGACGCTTGGTTTTAATCTATATGAATTATAATTCGAGATTAAAGTTCTGCAATAATTGATAATTGAAACAACTCGTCGTTAGTAAGTTGGATACAAATTTAAGCTTTGTGTAACAAGTATATCGCGGGTACGTATGATATAATTTGCGTACAACGAATTAACAAAATTAAATTAACATTATTATTCGAAATCTGATAACTTGTTAATATATATATAGTTCGTATAATTATTGTTCATAAATATATTAGTACAGCATCGTACGTTCGAATAAACATATTAATGGAAACATGTTTTTCTCTGGAGGTTTTGGATTTAATTTAACAATAATACATTTGCTTATAAAATGTCACGATTATTTTACCATTTTGAAATCGAAATATTTCAACAGGTCAAATGTATCGGCAATTTTGCGAAGATGAATTTGAAAATTAGAAATATTCCTGCTGTATAATTTTTGTTGGTATAATTTTTACGCCCATGTCTCGTGAGCAGTTTCGTGAGCAATTGAGTTGGTACAATTTTTTACGACCATGCCTCGTAAGCAACGACCGACTGCCGAAAAATATAAATATTTGAACGTGTACGTACGATTGGATATCGACGTTTCGTTATCTTCATAAATGCAACGCGACGTTCCGGAAAAGCCACAGCCGGCGCCTGCACGTGTGCGGTTATGCTCAAAGCCGTAGCTATCTAGATCGGTTTTCTCTGTGTCACTGGAAAACAGCGTTACTCCGTGTATGCTTGAAGAAGGGCTGCCGTGCTGGCGTCGATAAAATTCGGTTGATTTAGCACAAGCATCTCGATGGATCAAAACATTCCGCAAACCACGGACGGTGTGCATTGCCAAAAATTAATACCTTAATTTACATATTAGAAGACATCAAAAAGCAATATTGATCTGACCAATTAATACACATAACACGGATTCTCTTTGTGTTATCATTTTATAGGTATACCTAATTGATGTATTTGTACACGGCGTTTGATATTTTTAACAACAATACTATATATGCTTACGGATGATGCTATGCTTAGAGAAATATTTTTAGTTTTACACTGAGTTCCTACCATTTTGTTATATAATATTATAATGTACGTGTACGTGGGAAGAACATGAAATAGACTCATTTAAGCCTAATCACAAATTACTTGCCAAACTATCTATTTTTTGTTTGTCGCAGTACCGTACGTCACTTTCGGAATGTATGAGGTTTAATGAAGAGAGCGAAAAATATACAAGCGTGGAGACTAAATTGGTGTTTCCATAATAAATTGGGTATAGTATAAAGTTGCGTCGGCTGGGTAAATTTTTTGTTTTTAAAGTTTGAATGCGATGTATGCGCATACGTATGAAACTTTTACTCGAAGCAGTATTGAGAGTTTGCGTCGCGAAAGCATGCGAAGTCAAAACTACTCGTTCGTAACGAAATATTCAATTTATCCTCATTACTGAGTTATGGCAATCGAAAGTTTATCCCCTTGGGTGGAAGTAGGTAACGATGACAGCGTCCATTTTCCTTCATACTCCATCCACGTTCGTTGTCTTTCTCGGTGCAGCTGAAAGTTGCAGTTCCGGGTTAACAATTGTCATCAGTTATCGTGTTTGGTAGCATATCAAACGTTATCGTGTTGGTTATGCTACGTATTACGCTCAGAGATAGCTAGAAATTTACGTATACTTGAATTTCAGAAACTTATCGACATATTCCTACTTACCACCCTATTGACTTATTTTGTTCTGACTGAGTAAAATGTGGAACGTTTATTAGAGTTGAGAATGATTCTATCTTGTGAAAAACTCATATGTTTTCAGTTTTTAAATTACAAATTATTTTAATCCAACTTATGCTTAATTTCAAATAGTAATCATTTTAATTTCACATTTTCCAAAGATCGAAGTTTTATACCTTAACCGTAAGCGTCTTCTTACCGGTATTTTCTAATTTCTTATCAGACGTTATAAAATATTCTTGGCAAAGATTTAAAAAATCGTGATCTATCAATATTATCACTTTTCTATGTCTTATATTCAATCTCGAAAATGGTTATCTAATTTAACCGATTATTTATTCATTGTATTTTTCATTCTTTTGGTGATTAAGGCGAATTCAAAAGTTTAACGCTGCTGCAAGTTTATGGTACCCGTAGTTAACTTTTCGTACGTGTTCTATCTTGTTCTAAAGAACTAACTTGCTTGTTCGTCGCTTCATTTCCGCCGAAATCAAGCAACTCTATCGTCTGAACTGAGCTATGGGATAACTACCGAAAATTTGTACCTACGTAGTTACAAAAGTCTAACTATTACTTTGTTTGTAATACTTACATAGTTTTGAATTACGCTCATTCTTGTAAAAGTAAAGAAAAACATTTTAATGTCAAATATTCATAAATAACATCAATTCCTTGACTGTAGGTTTGAAATTTTACCCAGACGAGAGTTTTAATGAGATAAAATAAATATTATTGCAATATGAGGGACAATATGTGACGCGAAAACCGTTGGGATTCCACTCAAACCTCGATCGAGCTATCATTTGGCGAGTTTCGTAATCTCACGTGTGCGTTGTACTTTAATTGGTTTCCGAACCTAGTTTACACTGCGCATAACGTGCTACAGCTGCAGATTTTGGCTTTATTAAAAAACACATTCCAGATTCATATGTTTCGGCATATTGGTGCATCATTACCTATTATTCATCCAACTCCACACCAACCAATGAATGGTTGTATTTTTCTTACAACTATAAAATACCTACGAAGCATGTTTGTCAGCACGTTTTTTTTCCTATGTTTGTTTCCTGATTGTTCCCTGATTGTTATATATATCGTGATTCTGACATTGCTTTCGACATCTTCGGCATTTTCACTTGGACGCGCACGTAGAATCTACACGAAACGCCATAAGAGCAACCGCGTAACATTTTAGCGAACCATTTACTTTCTCAAACCTTTGTGCAGATTCAGCGGGACTGGTTAAGTTAAATTGGATGTTAAATCGCACGGAAACTCGGGCAAACCGTTTTGCAGTAGACACCGGAGAATTACTGAAGCAAAGGCGGTGCTTTCATGCCTATCGTGTAATGGTTTCGGCAGTTATCGTTGGCAGCGTCAATTCGGCGGTATCGTCTGAGGTAGTAGATGACCGTGGATGTTTAGGGGCATAAAACAGCATGGTAATTGCGTGGCCAGCAATAATTTATCGAACGTTCCGGATCGTATTTGCCATTCGTATCAAAGCGTAAACCACGGCTAATTTGGCTACGTCAAATACGATTACGTTATGGAGAATCAGCCGCCGATACAAATTGTACGTATCTCGCTGCGTGCCAGCGCACAATGCCAAATGCGTATCCCGCGTATTCCATAAGAGAATGGCTAAAGCGCTGATAAGCACAAACAGATTCCATGTTCACGCATTGAACGACAGAAATGTAATTTTAAATGGAGAACGATTACGAATGTTTCGTACTCTCAAAGGTACTATAGCGAGGTCATATTCGAATCATGTCGTTAAATTTTTTATAGTTACCGTCTACTAGATGTAACTATTCTTATTGCTTCTATTTTTGTCTAATGTATTGACTTAGGATCTGCTGCGTAACGGCAATTCCATATTAAACGACTAAAATATCATCTTAAATGCAGATCGATTTTAAAAGGATTTAAATCACATCGTAAAAGCCTTTACAGTGTACGTCTAGTAGATTATCTATTTTTGTGTGATTGATGAACTTAGGATTTTCCGTTTAATAACACTTTTGAAACACTTAATATACAATATACATATTTTATGCAAAAATGCATTAATAATAATTAAAACTTAAACTCGTGTCTTTTGGAAACTTATATTTTTAATGGCCATGTCATCGTTGTCGGTTATGTATACTGTTTTATCAAACTTTAATATACATATGTGTATATTCCAATACCATTAAACGTATTTTGTCAAAATATCAGTATGCCTACATTTATCCAATTAATAGCAAAGAGTCTGCACAGGCGAAACGAGCTACAGATGAAATCAAAATCACCTTTGATTCTCCTTTCACGAATAGCACGTTATGTGTGTATCTATCTATCTATATCTATATCTATATCTATATATCTATATATATATATATATATATATATATATATATATATGCGCGGCTGCAGATGACTTGATTCGCCATGTTCCTTTCATCTCCGTAGATTAATTGCAGTTTCTATTTGCCGATTTTAAACTCGTTAACTTCCTCTGACTGAAATCTTTATTAGATTGCGAAGTAATTCAGTGCAAGCGTATATCGTTACTTCCTAACTACGCAAAATATTGCTGAAAACTTTACGATATATAAGAAGGATCGTGCATTTACGATACATATTGTATGATGCAAATACAATAGCTTTGCGAGAATAATGTTACAACAACTGCAAAACTATAATTAACAATTGCAATAAGCGGTGATACTGGGAATGTTGTTAGAAACTCGTTTATATTTTTTCGTTTACAAAGTTTGCTTTCAATGGATCGACAAAGTGGAAGCATATCAATATCTGGCAATTGCCACGTGGAAAACTTGTTTCTACACCCTCAGCTTTTCTCCGTAAGAGTGCAAGGTACCGACTCGACGAGAAAGAGCAATAGTTCGAATGAAGTTCGAAATACGACAGACACGATTTCGCTACGGTACAGGATTCTGGCAATTGCCTTGAACGTAAGAGAAGTAGTTTGAGGAAAAGATAGAGAAGTAAAGACGTATTTTCAGTTAAAATCCGAATTTGAAAAACTGACTTCCAACAAAAGAGAAAAAGAAGGACCACACATTGTTTTTCCATTATTAGGCAGGACATTGGGGTTAAAGAGTAAAATAAGAGATACAAGATCAAATTAATACTGTGTATGAAAGTTTATACATGGAATGTTTATATATTTTTCAGATATATTATATAGACTGATACATTAATTTGTCCACACGTATCCATAATGTGTAATGTAGTTTATTTTTTTTTCACGTGTATTTTGAACGTGAACAATGTCGGGCTAAAACTTATTTACATTTCATGAAACTCCATCTTACATTTCGTAAACGTATTTTGAAATGTTTGTATTTAGTTTTACGGAAGTTTTTAAACAAGGAACTTGAACGCATTTGTCTACTGTAGTGATCACTGCATTTCTATACTTAAACTTCTTTTCTTTTGATTATATTGTTAATATTCGTAGTGCCATTAATTCTGCAGTAGATAAAAAAATTTAATTATTTAAGCACACTTTACAGTTGTCATTTTATAACATAAATTATCGTTACTTAGTATAAAAACAATCGTACAAAATTTGAGAATGGAAATCATTAGATACCTTAAGGCATGATTATCTAATTATATAAATGCATTCAAATGCAATTCTGCTATTGTTGCAAAGCAAAGACTTTTTGGCATTAGAGCAATGAATGTAAAATTATATTCTAAAAAACTAAATACACTCGTGTGACGTGAACATTTTTCCGAGTCACTATATATTCTCTCGTATTGCCACTATATCATTTCTTATATATTATATATTTGTAATATTAAATAAAGAGTACACAAAAAAAAAATATCCGTGGATCAGTGAAAACATCTATATGTCAAAACAGAATTCTGAAAAATCGTAGAGAAGCACACCGTCATAAAATGGGCGAATTTTTCTAAAAAATTACACAATTTCGGTTTCGGTAGTTTTTATGCTAATATTAGGATCACTGTAATTTTACGAATGGGGCGCCTGCGGTGGCAAATCCCGTGGAACGATCTTTTGTCAGTCAGGTCACGGGGAATAAGGTTTAGTTGACTTGATACACAGGGAAATTTGACGGGAGAAGCCGTTACACAGTCCCCTGTACGTGCTTATACATAAAAAGGAACGCGACCAGGCCAAGTGGTCGGAACAAGATTTAACCCTACTATTCGGGTCGCTGCACGAGCATATAAATGGATCTTCGTAAAACTGTACTATACGTATTCCAAAGCCCGATCCCACTCTTCGAAAATAACATTGGAAGCATTAATATTCATTGTATTATTACCGAATACCGTGCGGAACGAAAGTGTTATTCGCGAGTAACAGCGGGTCCGTTTGGTATTTTCATGTTTTGCGTGGAATCGTTTGCTTTATCTGCATGTCTACTATCCAGCTGCAATGGACAGTGTAGATATTTGTACATTGATTAGTTTAAAATAAGACGTCGTGGAATCGTTTAGGTTTTTAAACTACTTTTTTGTTACAAATGATTAGAAAAAGAGAACAATGAGGAAAGTTCCACTTTTCCCGTTAATACGGAATTTTTTTTTAAATGTTAAAAATTCGCGTTATTTGCACCTGCTACGACGGTTTATTGGACGTTGGTTGAAATGAATTTTACACGAGCGGAGTAGTCGATATATCTTTTAATCGCGTATTATTCATAGCACAAAACGGGAGCACTTAGTCCGAATCAACGTATAATTGAATATCCACACGCACTTTAATTTACATGCAATTTTAACATTTTAAAGAATTTTTAGGCAGATTTTTTTTTGGTGAGACTGAAAATTCACCGCGAGTATAAGGCTACCTAAATTATATATGTGTGTGCGCGCGCGTGCGCGTGTGTGTCATAATTCATGCTGTTAATAAACAGACGAACGTACATTGAAAGCAGGCGCGTATAGTGAAACGTACACTCCGTTTGATTTGACGATGCTAAAAGCACCGGTAATGTCCGTGGCCGTTTGAATGATAGAAAAGGCACTGCCAAAAACTGGAAGAATGAATTTACCCACAGCTAGGCATGCGTTGATGCATACCTTATAGCCACCAACACCGGTTATATACATACAGTAATATAGTAAAATGTAGATTAGTGCCGTGCTCTTGCTTCTACACCTGTTATATCTATCGGACATAGTCAAGCATGTGATGTGGCACATAATGTGATACGCAGTAGGGCTTTTTTGAAAAGAGTTTACTGTTTGAGAGTTTTTAATATAATAATATCATTTTTTAAATTTACCCTCTTTTTACTTGTCATGTTTAATAAACGTATTGATGACATTTTTCGGATCAAAATAAAATCAAACACGATATAATTACAATCATATTTAGTTACTCCATCAATAAATATTACATAAGTAAATTTGGTCGTTGTTATATCGTGTTTGGTATTATTTTGTTCAGCAAATATTCATCAATATATTTAAAACATTATAGATAAGAAAAGAGATTAAAAAATGAATGACAATAATTTTGAAGCCGATTTTCCAATGTCTCGCTTGCACATCTCGCATTTAACGTGTCTTTGTTGTTCGGGGATCCCTTTATGCGTTGTGCCCTTTGTTTAGCAGAATACAAAGGCCTGGAAACAGTGTTCCTACCTCCTAAGTGTCAAAAATCGTATCCATGCTATGCAATTATTATGGAGAATTTTCGGTTTCGTCATTAATGTTTTTAAATACATTTTTTAATTTCAAATGTTCTTTTAACATATTGGTAAGCTTTAGCCGGTAAAAATGAGACCAAATACAATATAATTATGACTACAATTGCTTATTTAATACATGCTGAGTAATTCATTTCATACGGAAAATTCCAAATAAACGAATGTGATTGTAATAACGTCATGCTTAGTCTCATTTTGCTTGGAAAAATCTCAAGAATATGTTAAAAGATATTTTAGTTTAAAAAAAGTTCAATTTAAATAATTATATTGTGTTCAGAATTGATTAATCCTGTTCTTCTCAAAGAGCTGCATATCGTATATCATATCACACGCTTAACTAGATCCGAAGAAGATAACGTAGGCGTAGAAACAAGACTACAGTACTCGGAAAGGTGATACTAACGGAAAAATTACTGTACATCGCAATATCCATTGTGATGCATCGTTGAAAATTGATGAACGTACGAACACGCGTCTACGATGATAGCATTGAAAATGGGGAAGCTCGCCAGGCAGAATGGTGTAAATATCACTGGGCACGTAAGATTTATACGCGGACGTGACAGTGCATACTCGTGTGTACTTACATGTAACATACGTCTGTCATACGTATTCGTACATATATCGAATATCTATGGGAAGTATAAAAAATTGATGAATGCACGTATGACAGTTACGACGCTGTTTGCTCCAATTTCGCCTGGGATTTTTTTCAGAATATTCCATGAACGTTACCAAGACGCATTGCAATTCGGATATCAGCTGCGTTTCGGGGAATTCAGTCAACAAATGCTTGAATCCCGTAGATGATTGTATCGACAATCGCATCAATCGCAATTAAGCAGGAGTTGGCCGAACTTGTGGTCCAAAGCAAGATCCATTTCGAACAATTATAGGAGTTGTATTGTTACGCGGCATAGAGTCGATAAACATTTAAACAATGCTTATTATCTTTAGTTTTGTATGTAACACGGATACCTAGTTTCAAAGTCCATATTATTTCTTTTGAATGATATCGAGATTAGAATGGTATTTTTTAAAACAAGAATATTCTCCACAAGAACTCGATATATGATTTTACAAATTGCACTGATTTCAATTTAACTTTCTTCAATGTTCTTCAATGTTACGATAATACAAGTATGAATCAATTATATATAGGATTGGGACTTTTTTCTAACATAAATAGACGTTTGCGGGAAGATTTGACCAAAGAGACTGGATAACATACAAGGGAACATACGCAACAAGAACACTTGGATTTATTAAAAATTTTGCAGGTTTTTAGAAAAAATAATATATAAAAGCATCTAACAATTTTTTATTCCTGGTACTTTTTGGTTTTTAACATATCTTAAAAACTCATTTTAAGAAAAAAGTTTTTATCTAAAAAATTAGTTTTGAAGAAGTGCTTTACACAGATTGCGGGGGCATAAAAATACTATTCAACATTTGCCTTAACAATTTTAAGTATTACTTATAGTTTCCATGATATGTGATACAATCGGAAAATTCTGAGTTTCTCCATGGGATATTTTCATCCCGAACAACTGGGAAGTAACAGAAACGAAAAAGTATTACTGCCTACGTCAAGGTCTTCTACAAATATGCATAATTTAAAAAAAATTGGAGGGTTTGGTTGCCGATGGTCCCTTGTCGATAGGTAGAGCAGTCACTCGGTAAGCGAAACGATCTGGATTGCACTCCTGGTTTAGTCAGCCAATGGCTCAACTTTTTTTTCCGTGGAGCCTACATGTGAACCGCTTTTTTTTTTAAGTAGCGTAAGTTTAATTTAAAGAAAAATGTATCAAAGCTACACTCAGGTAAGCATGGATGTCTTCTTTGTATATTTATAATAAACAAAGTCAACACAGTATAATATACTTATGAATCGAATAAAAGAAATTTAACCGTAAAATATTATGGCATCACTGCTATTTTTGAAAATGGCGTAAGTTCATGTACTATTTTTATATTGAATAATTAAGAGTAAAAGTAATACAGACGAAGACATTTCTTTTCAAAATGATTTACAAAATACTAATGGAAGAAAATGTATAGAATAAAATATTGGGTTTAAGTGATAAACGAGAAAGGCTAAACAATTTTGGACAAATACCGTTACTAGCACTGTATACAAATTTAATGTCTATATAAAAAGATAAATACAACGATATGATTAGCTTGCTATGTAAAATCCTATACATCATGAATATTTTAATATCTTAAATAAAATAAAATATTTAATGAATATTACGAATAATATAGTTAGTATGAATTGTATTAATACCCTTAGCTTTTATAATGTTAAAAATAGGTTTCAATAAAAAGAATGTTGATTTGTTTTTCTTTGAATTATTACTTTTTACACTATAAAACTACATTTGAGAAAAAGACATTGCTTACTACTTAAATTTATAATTATCATTGTATACTTTTTAAGTATATTTGGGGGGTTTTTCGATTCTGTAGGGGAGGGGAGAGCGAGGAGAGAAAGAAAGAGAATTTAAATAGATAAATAGTAAAAAGATATATATTCTTTAAAACACAGTTATTAATACCTAATTATACACCGATATAAAGGTTCGAGGTGTTTTCGTCTCGCGACTTATCTTACTCCTTCTCCGTGACAACTCGCCGCGACGCCGCTTCGTTGGTTCTCCGGAACAAAAACAAAATGATACAGTACTCACGTACAATCGCTACGCGAGTGCAGCCGACCATCGGGCACCTGCAAGGACCCCAACCGAACGACTACACAGCGTCGTCGACACTGCCGACGCCCTGTCCCTTACATTTCTTTTGGAACTACACACGAAAGTAATGCATTTTGTAATCTCATCATTTTTTATACACTAGACGGCAGTTTGTCATAGACTGGCCCTGCAATTTAGCCTTCGCCGCACATACATTTTCACGTATACCATCACGCTTTCACACACTTACTCTCCCGTATTCGTCGCTTTTCCTTCGTTGCTCTCGAGCCTCTTACATACGTTGCATTGTAGCTTTGGTACCAAATATACAAACGTCTGGATATTGTGGTGCCAGTGGTTACCCCTTTGTAGTGTTAAAGATAATTCTCTGTGTTTCTGTGTTTTTTCTATTTTTGTTATGTGGTTGTCCGTTCTATCTTTGTGTCTCTTTGCTTGCTTGGCACTCGAAACCTCTGCGTCTCGCTGATTATTATTTAAGAGATGTTCACTTAAAAAAAGAGCGGGCTTTAGATGCTCGATCGTAACTCTCATTGCTTTATTATTTATTTCTAGTTTGAATGTTTGATTTCCACGTTCGAAAACCTCGTATGAACCATCGTATGTAGGTTGAAATGGTTTTCTCACTGCATCGTGATAAAGAAAAACGTATGAACTTGTATTCAATTCTCTATATTGGATAATTTCATGCGTACCATGTCTGCTCGCTGATACGCGCTGTAATTTCACCATCTTTCTTTTCAGCTGCATTACAAATGTAGATGTGTCCATTACTGGATATCTTTTCAAAAATTCTCCTGGTAATCGAATATTTGTTCTATAAACTAATTGAGAGGCTATTGCGTCCAAGTCCTCTTTTCATGCTATCCTGATATCTAATAGAACAATGAGTAAAATTTCTGCCCACGCTTCTGTGCTGTGGTATTTTATTGCTGTTTTTAATTGTCTATGGAATCGCTCGACCATGCCATTTACCGCTTGATGATATACTGTAGTTGTAATATGAGTCACACCTGTTAGGCTATTTACTTTCTTAAAGGGAGAGATACATTTAGAAGCTTTACAAATGCATGATGTTCTGGAATTTTTATAGAAAACATGAACTGGTATCGAATTTTTTTGAAGTTTGGTGTATAGTTATACATATCTTAAACTAAGAAAATATATCATTTTTATTACGTGATAAAATAAAATGGCCTATACACCACCACGTTCTTGTGACATTTTCGCGCGCGGATTGCAAATTATCGTGAATTCTGCACTCCGTTATCTTTATCTAAATCAAATTGTTTAAAATAATTCTTATTATAAATATGTGTAGTTTCTATATAAACCTAAAAAAACGAAAAAAAAGTTGAAAATAGAAAGACTTATGCACTTTTGAACAGAAAAGTTCGTATTTCTACGTACTGTTTTTCACTTTTTTGCTATGAATAGGTACTTTTCTTTGGTGATTTTTCAAAACAAAAAGGTTCATACAGAAGATAATAATATTATACAGTTATGATTAAAGTTTCGTTAAAATCCGTTGCGAGTTTTAAGAAAAACGCGTTTAAAGATTTGAACAGTATATGTATGTACAATATATATGTATATATGTATATTTGTTCAAATGTTCACCTTAGCGATACTGTAATTTACAATCCTTTGTTAAAAAATTAACTTCCTGCTACCTCTCACCTTACTCTAAATCTTAATTTAATCTACGCATGTCTTACATCTTTAATTCACGACCTGCTCTTTTTCGCCTCTTTCGTTGTCTCTTCACTTTTTTTGAGTTCCGTTTCCTCTCGCTTAGTTCGCAACTTCACTCCTTTCTATTTTTTCCTTTTCCCAAGATTTGAGAAGTAAAAAGTATATGATATCTATATTGTACCGTCTAATCAATCACCGATTCCAGAACCATACAATAGTCCTTCAGCTTCCTCGCACAACTTATTTTGCTCCATGTTGTAGCTCTCTGTGTAATTTTCAAGTCTCCTAGGTGGATAAAGCGCTGCGACATCTTTGATGAATTAAACAGTGTCTATTGATATTATCAGCGTATTTCTTACACTAACTTCTAATAATTATTTTTAACTCCTGCATAATTTGTAAAATAGAAATATGTTAATCATTGAACAGGTCAGCTAAAATATACATTGCTATTTCATCTATTTTTCACCCAGAAATGAGGTGCTTCGAAGAAGACGATAAAATTGAAACTTTCATTCGCATTCTGCGTATGGCCGCCTAAGCATCTCTGAAGTAATTAATTCTTGGATAAATCTTCATGAATTGGAAGAATATATTTCTGCCTTGTTAGATTAAGTGGAGGAGAGTATTGAAATAAATCCAAATTTCCTGCAATAGCTCACGTTTCTGTCACTTACATCAGCTATCTTCGCCCTCCCGGCAGTATTCATCAACTGGATTTTTGTTAGTAGAGCATAAATGATAATAAGTGGCCATAATATTTTTTTTCGTCTCTTTAACACTCTCGACATTTCTTCGCATAGCTAAGTAGTAGTAAGTGAACAGTTTTCGTATCAAAGCCTCGATGTGGCCGATATACTTGCTTTTTACAACTATAATCAAGCAATGTAAAACAGGTGATATAATAATAAAGCTTAGGGAATTCCACCGCAAGCGCGAGACTGTACTTGCTGCGCGCTCTACGGCCCCACCGCCACTCTACGGACGCGTCACTCTCAGCGGTTGTAACTTCTTCAATTGTTCAAAATTCATTTTAAAACTTTGGGGTCATACTCTTAGATAGTTGTACACTAACATTTTATGCAAAAGAATTGCATTTTTTGAACCGTCTATATGTAATTCCCCTCTTAAACAACTGTGACAGAAACTGTTCTTTATCCGTCGTTATTTTACTTGTAGTTTCATATCTCGCGATCCAACATTTGAGAAAGGCTCTAACCACAGCTTCTTTGGTTGCTTCTTTCATTGGTACTGCTTCTGGTCAACGCGTATATCGATCCACGCATATTAAACAATATCGGTAACCGTATCAGACATGTAATGGCCCGACTATGTCAAGATGTACATGCGCAAATCGTTCGCTCTCGATATCAACGTTTCCAGGTGCCGTAAATACACGTTTAACGAGTTTTGCTCGCTGACAGGATATGCGCGTCTGTGCCTATCTTGCACAGTTCTTCCTCATCTCTGGCCAAATATATTTTTGCGTTGCATTTTTTTAGTCGCTCCTAGTCCTGGATGTGATAATCCATGAAAGGTATCGATCACTGTATCTTGCTATAGATTGTTAGGGGGACATATGCTCGCACCGTCTTATTCGATACATCGCAATATATATCTTCTTTTTTCTCCGTTGAATTTATTTTTCCTAACAGTTATGTACATCCGATTTCAATAAATTCTTTAATTCATCGTTCTTCTTCTGCGCCTCGATCAACTCTTTGTAATTAACTGCTAACGTAACAGTTTCTATTCTAGACAAAGAATTCGTGGCCACGTTATCTTTACCGCTGATATGTTGTGTTTTGTTCGTAAATTGCTCATTAAAATCTAGGTACCGAAATTGACGCGGTGAACACTTTTCTCATGATATCTATAAGATCTGTAAAGATTACAAAGGTGCGTCCTTCGATCCAATGCCTAAAACGTTTCACTGAAGCGTAAATTGCATACAACTCCCTATCGTAAGCGTTGTATATATGCTGTGCGACGATAATGTCTTTGTGAAAAATTCAAGTAGTTGCACTCGTTCGTAACATACTCTTACAAGCTCCCACCTATCGCAACGTTGGCGCATCGACCGTTATTGATATAGGTACGTTGTCTTTGGTTGCACCAGTAATGCGACACTCGCGAGTCCAGATTTTATATTGTCAAATACGGTTTCTGCTTTTAGCACCTTCTCTCTCCCCTTTTAGCACCTTCTAAGACACGATTCAACGGTTTC
Source organism: Ampulex compressa (assembly GCA_038496175.1). Classification (NCBI taxonomy): domain Eukaryota; kingdom Metazoa; phylum Arthropoda; class Insecta; order Hymenoptera; family Ampulicidae; genus Ampulex; species Ampulex compressa. Next base: position 25,788 of record JBCFXI010000794.1, read on the forward strand.
TGCAATGGGGCAACTCACGGAATGAATCTTTGATAAAAGTTTATCATTCCGAGAAAGCGCCTTAATTGTTTTATCGTATGCGGTTTTGGAAATTTTACAATCGCTCCAACACAATGTTCAACCGATCTAATGTCGAGCTTATTTATCGTATAGCCGAGAAATCGTACTTTATCTTGCCCGAATACGCCTTTTGAAGAATGGATTACAATGCCGTACTGATTTAAGCGTGCGAACAAAGTTTTTAAATGCTTTTTGCGCTCTTCTTTACTCTCCGATGCTACTCGTCGTCAGTATAAGCGTATGTGAAATCCAAACCTGTTTTCACTTCATCGATGAATCTTTTGAACGTTTGTGCGGTGTTACGCAAACCAAACGGCAACCGCGGTCATTCGTATAGGCCAAAAGGCGTTGTTACGGTTGTTTCCCCGACGTCCTCTTCCGTAACCGGAATCAGGTGGCACGCTTGTTCCAGATCGATCGAGAAAAAAATGGTTTTACCTGATAGTGTAAAATCTTCCATTGCGTAGTACCGAGTATCTGTCGCATACTGAACGTGCACGTGTAAAATCTTCTATGTGTGGTACCGAGTAGCTGTCGGATACCGAACGTGCATTTAGCGCTCAATAATCTCCACACTGACGGAGGCTGTTGTGTTTCCTAAGAACCACGTGTAAAGCAGAAGCAAAAGGGCTCTTCAAGTGTCGTATAATTCCTTGCTGCAGCAATTGTTGGAACTTAACCTTGACTATCTTAAAGTGATTCGATGCCAAGCGTGATGGACGACAAAAACAGGTAGTTTTTGTACCGCAGTGATGTGGAGTAGTACGCTATGTTTGATTTCACGTTTTATACTTGACAGACAGCAGAGGTCGGGAAACTCGGCGAGTAATTGGTGGTATCTTGAATTGCCACTAATCATTTGGATTGCATTATTTTGTGTTGGGTTTTAGCTCGGTGCTGTTAATCTTGTTATACCGTCAACTAAGCGCCGATTCCCTATATCAACTAGCAATCCGTAAAATGATAAAAAGTTTGCACCGATAATTAGACAGTCTGCATTTGCCACGACGAAACGCCACGTAAAATTTCGACGCGATCGCAGATATAAAGCCCATATTATTGTACCGTACATCAAAATCACCGATTCATTAGACCCGTGTAATTGGTACGCACACTTTGTCCGTTTTTAGTGCAATGGCGCTCGCGGGAACGCGCATGAGTCTGCCTCGGTGTGAATAAGAAACGTGATTTTTGTACTTACATCGGTCAAGAAAAGGCGGCGCGCTCCAAGGCCCTCACTTACTGCCGCTGTTAGTGACAGAGTTTCTCGTTTTCCTGCTGCCAACTGCAAGGTGCCACGTATTTAGTGGACCTCTGTTTAAATCGCCGAACTAGCAAACACCACCATTTGGATCTTACCGAAGGTTGTGCAAACGGCTTTTTCTTCGTCGTGTTTGTGATCGTCCACGCATTCGCGATCGATTTTATTCCTGCTGGATCTCTTATAGTTCTTTTTGAAAACTTGCGAAATCGAAATTCTTTTGAACACTTGCGATTTGTTGTGCCGCAGTAGGAGCACGTAGGTGACGCAAGAATTGTGATGGTGTTCTATCTCCCATCTCTTCCAGTTCAAGTAGTTGCCTTCTTTTGCGCTCTTGCAAAGTGGATAACCGTCCGATTAATTTCGTTTCAAGGTATTTCCCTTCGGTTGGTGGATTCGTAATAATATCGATGACTTCTTCTGCATATCTACTCTCTAAATTGGATATCACGTACCAGTATTTGGTGTTATCGGTTGCGATTCCGTTTAAATGGAATTGTGCTTCTAGTTGTATAAACTAAAATTTTGTGTTTTGGCGAGAAAAATGAAGGAATGCGCACTACCACTTTTGCAATATTTCACTTCTTTGGTTCTTTTGGATCTATATATGAGAGTAATACGTTTCGTAATTTCTTTATTTTGAAGTGTACACTAGACGGCAGTTCGACATAGACAGGTCCTGCGATTTGGCCATTGCCGCATGTACATTTTCACGCGTGTCATCGCACTTTCACACACTTTCTCTCCCGCATTTGTCGCTTTTTCTTCATCGCTCTCCACACTCTTAAATACGCTGCATTGAGGCTTTGACACCAAAATATACAAACGTCTAGATGCTCTGGCGCCAGCGATTATCGATCAGTACATATAATATGTCATTTTTGTTTGATTCTAAATGAAAGTGTCTATTTTCAGTTATCAAAATACTATTTTAGTTTGACTTAATGCATAATCTTTATAACTGCTATTAAATTTGATATGTACAGAATCTTGGAAAAGCAAAATAAATATATTATAAGCTTACATTTTTTAAAAATAATGTAAAGTACAAAACCTTAAATATCTCTAAATGAAGATAAATAAACTTACGCCGCTTTTAATATAATGGTACATTTAACTCTGTTGGGTTATCATTATAATGTTTCAAATATAATTTTGTTCATACATTAATGTGGGCAATAGAGATATTGTTAGAGAAGTGCGTAACATGCAACAATACTCGGTATTTACGTATTCAAATCATCCATGCGTATTAATAATTTTGCAAAGATGCATTGAGGAGCTACGGTGGTGTAGTGGATAGAGGCTCAGACTGCCACGCGGCACACAACGGGTTCGAATCCCACTCATCACCTCTGGTTTTTCTATGTGATATGTATACCTTAGCTCTGGTAGTTCCGGAACCCACTTTAAACAGTAGGTCCTAGGCTAAATGACCTTAGCAGTCGGTGCCGAAAAATGAATCTAAAAAAAAAAGGATGCATTGTATTTGGATGTACGGACATAGTTTTAGTACAGTTACATGAATTATACTGTAAAATAGTCTTATTTATACTATTACTTCGCATAGCCGGTACTTTGTTAAATTTTGTTTACACATTCAGCGATAATCCAGATGCTAGTCGGTAAACTATTCTGTGTAACTGGATTTGTACGACCATCTGTGTTAGTCGCGAGTTCGGTGGGGACAAAGCTTCGGTTGTAGCACCCTAAGTCCCCTTTCTAACACTTAGGATTGCAAATATTTACACATGCCGGTGGATAGTAAATGTATACGTAGAATACCACAGCCGATTCGATGCAACTCCGTTGCTTCTGAACTTAAATTCGTTAGTAAATTAAATCGGTTATTTTATAGCTTCAAAATTGTCCAATTTATAACGATGCGTTTCGCAAAGGGCGTGAACTGGCTGTAAATATTGAACCAATGATATTGAAATTAGATTGCCTTAAGTCGAAGTGCACAAGTCGCTACAAGCTAAAATTCTTATCAATAGTTTATTATCAACAGTCTGAGTGTTACTCTCACTATCGATACCACTTATTTTTGTATTCTATCTCTATTTTTTTTTCGTAATAATGTGTTACTATTGTCACGACAAGCAATGTTTTGACAATACCGTTCCAAAGTGCTCAATACTTCTACTCGCACCAAGCGTTAATGTACAGCGATTAAACGGTGAATTAAAATATACGAAAACTATTTATTACGACTTATGGTACGTTGAGTTTGTTCCACTAACTGAGTGCGCACGGTGAATAAGCAAACTGTCGATTATATATTATTGTTAGAAAAAGCGGTGGTTGCTCTCAATTCAATTTGGGCAGCACGTTTAAACAGTCGGTAAAAAAGTAATGATTTTCGGAAATGCGGAGCATTATTAGGTTTCTCGCGGCGTGATTGCATTTTCTATAACGAATTTCTATTGGCTAATTAACGGTGGACGCAGCGAAGATAATCGTCTGCCGTCAGGGGATGAATCGGCTAAGTACCTAGAGCACGAGTCGAAAAACACGATTCGCGAGTCGCAAATGGCTCTTTGACCACTTAAATGTGGCTCTACCACAAATATTGACTATGCGCAATGTAATATTTTAGTAATAAAAAATACTTTTTACCAATAAATAGGACTTTTGGTAATTGTAATAAGCATCTAATTTGTTTTTTATTCGGTGCTTAAAGTCAAAAAGGCGATTACTCAAAGTTGGTATATTGCCTACATTTTTTGATTGTCAATAATAATAACGTAATACTTTAAAAATTATGGACTTGCTTCATATAACTTATGGTTCCTGTATTACAAGTTCTTCATTTAAAATTTATATGGGATATTTGAAGAAAAAACTTATAATATCGGAACCGTAAGTTTTGTGAAATGGGGTCCTGCTACCCCTGTGTCACTTTGTTATGTAACTCTGTAGAGAAAAACTCTAAGTACAGGGAAAAAGAGTTTACAAATTTGATATTACACCGAAGGAAAAAGGCAATCCAGTATAGGGAGCGTGTCCATCTATCATGTATTATTAGTTCCTAGTTTTTCTACAACAGATTTCTTCCTAATCTGGCTCTCAAAACTAAAATATTGTTCTAATGCTCACACGTGGCTCTTTTGACTAATGAGTTTGCCGATTACTGACTTAGAGGATTTTACTTCCAATCTGACATTCCTATGTGACAGAACTTGATAAAAGCTCCAGGTTAGTATTTTATCGGTGCGCTTAGATCTCAACATTAATTAGCAGTCCTATCCTCATCGTATCAGTGATAATCCTTTCCAAGAGCCTCTAAGTAAATACTTACGTAGTTTCGCAATTAAAACATAAACATTGCAGGTACGGGCGAAAAAGAAATCACGATACTGTAAATTAACTTACTCTAAATTATGCGTTTATTTGTGCAAAAATTTTGCTTGGTGGACTTTTTGTTGACGTCTCCCAACTTTAATACCCTGGATCGAATAAGAATACCGATATATGCTTCTCTAGAGTAAGATCAATTTAGAGAAGAAGATTATACGACAGTTGTACTTTGCGAATAGGAGCGTAGGAAGAGATAAGATGCGATAAGCAAGGAGAGCTATAAGGGCACCAGGACAGTGTCACAAGGGGAAAAGTCATTTAGAAACTATGACAAATTTTAAAGACCATATAAACCATATAAACGTTGTACCGTTACGACTTAAATATTTAGTCACTGATGTTTATACAATTGTACGATATAGAAAGTGCTTTTATAAAGCAATTAGTTATAAAAATATGCAGCAAATAATAATTTGTACGAAAGGAGAATAGTCATATTAACTATTAATGTAAAAATAAGCATTGACTTAGTTGTAATCTGTCTTTATTTAAGCTATTTGTGTAAGCATTTTAGAAAATAAATCGGTAAGAGCCCATAAATAGTATTAGATAGACGATGCTCTAAGTGGCACACTTCGACCGAAGAATTCTAAGTATAGATAAGGCGCCCTTTTCTTTATATCTGCACGAGTATGCATGCAACGTGTGAAAAATCTATTGAATCTATAAAAATCTGTAAAAATGGTTCATCAGGCCTTCATTTGATTAGGTAGTGAGAAACCGATCGCTGTAGCGAATAGACACAAAAGTATAACAGATGGAAATTTTATTTTCATAGACGCATGTATCTCTATGCTTATCTACTTAACCAAATCTAACATGTTGAAATAAAGTAGTAGTATATATTTTAGTGAATGTATTCTACATTATTATTATATTATTGTTTCGTGCATAACTTAATTATGCATTTTTAGTTATTTTAATTTATTTTGTGAGTGATAAGAAGTATTTGTAAACAATAATAGAGTTTATGAAACTTCAACAATTGTACAAAAAGCGGTGTAAACTAATAACTTAAATGATATAGTGTACTAGGTACGAAATGTATACGCAGTTTTGCTGCTAAGAATGTTATTTGATGAGTTAAGTGTGATTGTATGTTGCATGAACTGATTATTTGATTGATGATATGTATTGGACATAGAATGTTTAAGAAGATGTAATTGCTGGTTGTATTGTTAGATTGATACTTTGAAAGTAACTGCTAGTAGTGTTGATAGTATGCATGCGTGCGTGCGTGTTATTCAAACATTTTTTTTCGGTGATTGACCATTATATTGTTTTATGTAGATTTGATATCTAATTTTAATGCTACTTAGTTGTATCTTTGGTCCCTGAAAGTGGGATATATGATTAGACTTATTACAATTTAAATGTCTTCTAAAGTGGCTTCACCGCATAGCTCTTTATTGCTGGACAGTCTTCTGGACTGAAGGGGATTTAATATTTACGTTCGAAAGACATCTCTTTAAAGCCGGAATTGCCAGCTGTCAGTAAACGAATAACCTGTACAGTCGGGCATTGAAATTTCTCGAAGTTGCACGTTCCATGTCAAGAGGAAGATATGAAGTCCTAGCTGTATCAGAGGCATGAATGCAATCTTGAGCAAACGAAGTTTTCAAGTACTCTCGCTCTTGAAACGAGAACGGATATGAATAACCAGTAGCCCGTATCCATATTTCATTGCTCGGTTTTTCAGAATTACACGTGGATATAACGTTCCTTGCAATCGTTCTTTTTTTCGGCTTCAGCAAATATATTTCATGAATCACAACTGTGATGTTATACGTATACATCTCTGATACAATCTTGGTGGTTTAATTTAATGCGCGGCTACAAAGTGTAGAGACATTAACTTTGATGAAATGTACGTAAAATAAAATTTCGTGAAAGCTGTTACCAAAGGCCCTCACCAAAGTAAGTTCGGGATAACTTTCATAGTGTCCTAACTTTTGAGATGGGAAGAATTTCGTTACGAATTGGATTAGCATATACGCTTGTAGGAAGATTTCCTGGCAAATGCAGTTAGTGGAACAGCCGCAAAGAGATTCGAAAGAAGAAATACGGCAGTGCTGGATCCTCATTAAACTTTTCCAAAGAGCACTTGTGGAATTTTTGACACATCGCATAAACCGTGTTTTCCCATCCCAACTTCATTCCCTTTTGTTTTTTTCGATCTTAATTTGACTTGCACGTAATGATCTTGCCAAATGTAGGTCCATATTTCTCGCAAAAACTTTTAAGAGGGTAAGAATTCCCAAGGCTTTTATGTTTAATGACCAAGAATTTCTTTCTATTGCTACTGACATGAAAGTAAAGTGGGCCGATACATCTCGGAGGCCATTATTTTTACAGCCTTGAAATCTCTCGGTAAATGTCTCCAACGAAATATATGCGCGCAAATTTTCTGTATACATCATAACCTAAATGGAACGACCATTTAATATCGGAATATTCGTTATTTTGTTCATTATACAATACTGAATATTGAAAATACCATCTCTCAATCAGAAGCCGAGCACATTCATAGATTTAATTATGTTAAATTTAGAATACCTCGAACATTAATATAGTCCTGATTTTGATTACTTTAGTTAAAAAACAGCAATGTCAGAATCGAGAAGATTCAGTATATAAGCCTTCTTTAAGATAAGAATAATACTGATAGGTATAAGTATAAGAATAATAAGATAGAATTACGACTTTATATAAAATAATGTTATGGTATATTGTTTATTTGGTTAATCCCGGAGGAGTCCCCAAAAATTGTGGTATAATGGATTTATGATGGATAATATATATAGTTTATTAATAGGAATAAAATAATACATTGACACTGTTAGTAATCGGATGGAATAGGATATAAAATTGGTCTGGTGCGTCATACTTCTTATGGAACTTCTTTACGTCGTATTTCTTAACTATTCGCACTCGACTTTTTTACGCTACTGTGTTCATCGACTGTCTTTTCCCGACTCTCCTTATCGACTTTCTTTTCTTAACTGCCCTCATCGACTACCAGTGCATTTTCGGCATACAACACACGCGCGCGCGCGCGCGCGCACGCACGCACTCAAACATTCATACATTTGAGGCCATAGGGCACTCGAATTTCTACGCCCTTTGTGTATGCAATGGCGCGACGGCGGCGCAACGGCCCGTCTTTAAGACTGCTGTTCCAACGCATTATCTTTTCCAAACGTAAAATTCTCGCGCACCACAATGTTATGTACATGTAAATAGCATATATAATTAAAATAATGTCCTGAATCAGGATAGTGCTTTAACTCTTTTTTCCTTTCACCTTTGCCGAAATTCTTTTCGAGAAATCATTTTATAATAATTATATAACTTTTATATTGTATACACCTTCGATTGGTTAATTTTTTGAAAAACTATCACGATTATTAGCGCTACTTATCTGTATCATTTTCTTCTTGTCAAAACTTTGAAAGTGTTCTACGACTTCGTTCTTTTTTCTCGAAATGGAAAAGGTAGATTTTATACTAAGTAGTGATTCTTCTAAAGTCGTTTGCACTTTAGCTTTTTTAACCTATTCATTTTGTATTTAACCTATAATCTAAAATATTACAGAACTAAGTGTTACGTAATTATAGACAAAGATTTACAATAACAGCACATTTTATTACTGTATGTGTAAATATCTACAAGATATTCGCTATTGACTGTTTTGCTATTTATGCGGTAAGACACATCAGAAGTAAATTACCACTGACTTCGTGAGATAATTCTCATTGCATTCGTAATATGTGGCGTTGGTTGTTTTTATGTAAAACAGTGGAGAATACTTATTTATGTAGAATTTGTAGAATGATTGATTCATGTACTTTTTCACCAGCACTTTCCGTTGATAAATAAACGTACGTTAGTGCTCTTACTCCGATACATATAATTTAATCTTATTCTATACTCTAGCTCTTTACTCTGACTGCGATTCTGTACTCTGTACTTTATTCTGTAACGCTGAATCCGTACTCTGTGTTCTGTACTCTTCTGTGACTCGATGCTCTGTTCTCTGCACACACCCTCTCTCATCTTCACACATTCACCCGACCATCGCCCATGTGCATTCCTCAAAACCATATGTTATCTGAAACTAAACCACGCACTCTGTCCTAATCGATCTTATTTTATCGTCTTATACCCCAAACACGCTTTCTTCGATAGCACGCACTTTAAAATATTAATTAATTCTCGCGCTGAACTATTTTCACATTCCCACATTTATGATATGATATTTGTTTATGGGCACATTGTAATTATTTCCATGGAAAATCCATTTTTCCTTGAAGAAATCCGCAATTCTCGCTGCTTTGTTCCACGAAATATGAAGGATAAATTGTTTGGTATGTAGGAGAGGGAAGGGAAAGGATAGAAAACAAGGATTTAAACAGATAGATATAGTGAGAAGATACACACACGCGCGCGCGCGCGCGCGCGTATCCTTTAACAACGTTGACTTATTCCTTGGTTAAAGAAACCCGATTATACACTCGTACAAAGGCCCATAACGCTTTTTGTCTCGCGACTTCCTCTCTTCGGTACTCGGTGACAACGCCTCGCAAACAAAACCCTAACGACACAGTACCGACGCGCCACTACACGCGAGCGTAGCCAATCATCGGGCCCACCGCAAGAGCCCCAACCGAATGACGACACGCCTGACGCCCTGTCCCTTACAGGTACGAAGAGCATAGGTTTAATAACGCTTTATTAAACTACGTTTCAAACACTTTGCGCCTTCCTTATCAAACTGCAACAGATATATTCCATTTCAACAGAATTACAGGCGAAACTCTACCCAAATTTTGTTTAACGTAACGTAACTTAAATCAGGCATGAACCAATGCAAGGAAAACAGAAAACAGAATTTGTAATGGTGACTATATAAGAAGAATTATTTTACAGTGGTCCTATAAGGCGAAATGAACGCACGTACTCTGCGAAAAAATTTTCCGCAGGTTAACTAAAATAATTCATCTTGAAATCTATTATGGATGGATGTATGTGATTTACTCACTAGTAGTGTGCAGATTATTTTTAAGTGCGAGAACCGCTGCTTCTAAATTTGAGTGAGTAGACAAAGGAATTTAACTAAACATAATGTGCCCGGTGTACAAACAAAAGAAAGATTATGATATAAACACGTTAAGAAACTATTTACATAAGTGAAATAAAAATAAAAACGATGTTTGCACCCTATAGGACCGGATATATAATATTAACAGATGCCGGCTAGTTGTCTACCGACAAGCCGGGGCACCCAATCCTATATTAATTAGTCTTATAGCCTCAACAGGGAAAACATGTCTTGCAAAAATTCAAGAGCAGAGTAGAAACGTAGAATTATTCCTTAACACGTTAAGCGCCACGCTGATCCCTAGGGACCGGCGGCAGACTTTTCGTTCTTCTATCGCGGCGCGTGTGTCGGTGCTTGCGTACTTGTGAGACTGAACATTTAAATTATGCGATATCGGTTTTTGTTTGGTCAATGCTTCAAGGAAAAGTTTATAATACTTTAAAACATTAATTTAATTTATTAAACCAAGATAAGCAAAGGTGAGATTTCTGTGTACATTGGTTACAAAAGGTTGTTACTTTTGGCGTTACGTTTTTAGCTGCCTTTGGTCCTAATATTCGTGCATTCTGATCATAGTATTGGGTGCTATATTTTCTAATTTTGTGCGCACTTCCTTCCTTTTTTTCCAAATGATGCCAAAGATTTGTCTAAAGAATTTGTGTGGCTAACTCTGACTTGAATGGAAAGGCACGGAAATTCGGCATGGCGCTTAACGTGTTAATCTGTTGTATGCATTTTTAAAAGATATATCAATTTGCTAAAATTAATTTGCTAAAAAAAGTAATTTCAAAGTAAGGTGTCTATTTGTAAATTAATAGGATTGTTGGCTAATTTTATGTGAAACATTTCACTGAACATTCTCTTTTGATAGTTGGATTCTATGTCTAAAATTTTTGTAGAATCGAAGTTGAAAGTATGGTTATTGTCAATGCGATGTGATGCGATGACCGCTATTGAACTATTATGTTTGTTAATTAAGACTTTTCTATGTTCCTTCACTCTGGATTCTAGCATTCTACCAGTTTGCCCTATATACGTGCTCTCACAATTATTACAAGATATTCTGTAATCTACATTACAATTTTTACCAGCTCTAATTTATCTTCACCTGTCAGAATGATCGTACTATCTGAAACACAAGTGCAATTTTTCGAAGATGCCAAATATATAGGGTGTTAAAAATATTGGTGCATTTTTTTGATCAGTGCAAGATTATTGTTACTATCTGTGCGAGTGTCTGGTCGCGGCTGTTGGTTGTGTGTGTTATTGTGAGAGCATAGAGCATAGCTTTAATAAAGCGTTATTAAACCTATGCTGTTTGTACCGAACAATTTATTCTTCCACCATTTTTCTTTATTGTATCATCATATAATTTTTTACATAATGTAACATAATGCACAATAGCTTAAGTTTCATTATTACGTCTAAATCGTGTAACTACAGTCATTTCTATTTGTAAATATGAGAAGACATTTTTTAAAGGGCAAGCAAATGTAAAGTAAATATTTAAAGTGCAAAGTAATAATAATCTTCTTTTATTGATCCATTATAAGCTTTTTTGTAGAAAAATTATCTCCTTTTATGACTGACTTTTTTTTTAAGGCTTTGAATTTTATGGAAATTTCATAAAATTTCACGGATAAAAATCCGTGTACATACATGACGAGTATATCCTAATCGCTTTGAGTATTCCGCAAACTTTGATCCGAATTAGTTCCAAATATTGCACTTATGCTTCGGATTCATCGGACTTCCGACGGGGCAATTAAAACTATCTGCAAAGTTTTCCGAATTTGATATAGGCCCCATCACACGCAGTTTATGAGTGCTGTGCACATCCTTATCGTACCGTTTTATCCCTTTTTCACTTATCACTTCACAGTGTAGCTAAAAAATAAAAGACATTTCTTAAAAGTTTAAGTAATACAGTACCAGTCACGAAAATTAAAGGAACATTTTTTTTGTTGATATTTCGGTTAAAATGTCTTATTGTAGGATAATGGCCACATTTCCGCGATCGATGTATGTATCACAAATCAATATCCGTATATGTACCAGTATGTGACTTACAACGGCATAAGATATATAGAATAGCTGCTTGCTGGTGAATTTCTCCAAGCCCGGTAATGCTTGCTCGGACGTATCATTTCCTCTGCTTAGGTAGTAGCCACCCAATGTCGCTTCTAATCCCATGGTATCCGCAATATTTTCATTTTTTGTGCGTCCTCCAAAGTTCTGCGATATTCGTGCACATTCTCTAATACACATATATATAAAAGACTATATAGTATTGTCTCCGTTAGAACTGCCTAGGTAAAATCCTACATTTTCAAGAAATTGAGATGAAACCTTTTTCCAGAACGAAATAGACTGCAAACAAAAGACGCGAGTAACAAGAGGCAGGGCAAGCCAGACATTTAAAAACCGACCTAAAAAGTATTGTTACAAACTTTCTTAATTTCATTTTTTTTAACTGAAATATTAATATATTAATAAGATTTTGCCTATCAAGATGAGACCAAACGCGATATAATTGCGACCGCATTGACTTGTTTTCTGTGTATTGAATAATTCATTTCATACAGAAATAGCGACATTAATAATAAATAAATGCGGTAGAAATTACAGCATGTTTGGTATAATGTTGATCGGAAATATCTCATCAATATGCTGAAAAACATTTTACATAAAAAAGGTTGCATTAAAGAAGTTTTAGTGTTACTATAAGAACTATCAAGCTGTCTGAATTTTGTCAATTCTTCTCAAACAAGGCTTGCCGTCTGTCGCACTGCGTACCACATCATTGCAGCACTAACGGAGACATTACTGTATACCAAAGCATAATAAAAGTTCGTACTTTGGACAGTTTCAGCATGAAGGATTGTGCAAAATATATCATTATCAAATAAGTTTATTATACAATAAAATATTTTTGCTTACCGTTGCTGACTCATTGTCACCAGTATAATTGTTATACTGTTCAACAAAGCATTCGACTCGTTTCATGTATTCTTCAGCCATTGGTACTAGGCCTTCTTCTTTTAAATACCATCTTCTACCTCTTTCTCCGCCATCAAACATAACTCCTAAAACAGCAAATTATAGTGGAGAACATATCCAAGATTTGTAGTAACAAAACTAATTCAGAAAATACTTATATTTGTTATTGAATACGCTTACCGTTTGCATCAAATCCATGACTAATTTCATGACCGATAATGGCACCAATAATTCCAAAATTAATGACACTGGAACAAAATATACACAGATCAAATAATTTTGCTTACATCGAAGAAGTTAATAAGCCGAAGTTGAGAAATGCCGAACTTAATTATAGCATTACTTTATATTGTATATGTATAACGAAGGAAAACATAAAAATTAAATACTTACGATGGTCGAGAGAGAGCAAAAAGCGGATTTTGGAAATCTGCCGCAGTGACAACTGTTTTAAGGAAAACACACGATAATGCAGCTTATTTCAAATTTCGTAGTAAATAAAAATTAAATTAATTAAATGTATTTTAAAATAAAACATAATAAGCTTTTGAAGAGGCAAAAGATCAATTTCAATTGCTATATTTCTTAACATTATTTATAGCATAATGATGATTGATAGTTAACATAGATTGATATATGTAATTACTTAATTAAATAGATAAATAATAAATACTTAGAAACTTACACATCACATTTGAAAAGGGTGCGTACATAGCGTTCAACATTAAGGGGAAGAAGAAATCTCTGGGTCTGGAATTTAAAAAAAATATGGGATATCAAACCTGGCAAATTTATAACAAACATTTTACTGCAATAAATTGACTAGCATAAGAAGAATCTTAAAATAGACAATATACAAGAATTTTCGAGGGTGGCATGCGCGTAGTATCAGCATTAACTTACGGTTTCGTTTCAATAGAACTGACTGCACTCCGTAGTTTGTTCCACATATCATACCGACTGTAACTCAATCTATTCTCGAAATAAGATGGGCCTACGATAAGCTGCAACAAAGTGCTTCCTTATTAAAAAATTCAATTATAAATATAAGGCGGACTATCGAAACGAAACGACTTCATGTATTCTTATGTTAGATTTAACGTACCCCTTTGTAATAATTTTTCATGATTGTTGTATTTTTATACCAACTTGGGTAACCAATTTCCTTTTTCATACTTTTCACTTTTTCAATGGCAATGGTTTTGAAATTTTCACTTAACCATTTCGATTGTGAAATTTGGCGTTCTACTTCTTGTTGGACAAAGCCTATCATTTCTTCTGCCTAAAAGGGGTGTTATGGTAATGCGTTATAATTTAATACAATTTAATGATAATGGATATTACAAAATCCAAAGGTGTTTAGCATTTCAGATTTGTATAATTAGAATAATCTAAAAGTATTACCTTCCTGAGAATTTTGTCGGGAAAGTATTTTTTCACGAATGTGTAAGACATAATGTCCATCATCTCAATTTCTGATATACACTTGCTGCTCCTAAATATAAACTACTTTTTAAATACATGTCCTTTAAAATATATTACTAATTTAAGAGTGGGTGTGTAGCTACTGATACTTTATAGCTATTCGTATTTGACGTGCACATAAAATTCTTACCATTCCTCTTTGATCGTTGGCAACTTGCCTTTCAATCCTAACAACTTCTGGTGAAGCAGTTGCATCTGTTTAGTAGTTGCTTCGAGCATCGTACTAATGAAGTGCCAGTGAATATAATTAACTAAAAGGGTAATTTCAATTAATTCGAGCTCTTTGGTGTACGTAGTTTCACAATTCTATTCAGGTTCTACAACGTCAACTGTCACGAATCCTGATTCCCATGCGATTCATCAATCTTTGTTGACTACTTGGAACGAATAAGTTTTAGCTTACCGATGGTCCGACTTGGAGTTTTTTCCAATAAGGAACGGAGCTCTTGAAAATAGGACGTCTTGCCTATGATGATCATGAAACTATTATCAATTTCCACGTTGGCCTCATCGAATAAAAGCATTATCTTTCCCAGCCAGTCTATCTGTAATTGGCTCGTATTATTGTTGATACTTAATCGTTAAATGGAGAGGAACGTGATTATGTATTCTTGGTACATTTACCTTAGCATTCCCGCTCGTGGGTTTCAAATTATTGTACCATTCGTGTAGCTCAAGTAAAGACATTTCCTCATTCTCTCTCGGATAGTTTATCGCCTTGCAATGGATTAAATTTTTAATTCGTCAATCTTATAACGAGTTGCAACTCGATATTGTTTTGTATAACTAAATTTTAATATACCGTGTTTTTTTGTTAAAAGGTCCACTTATTTAAAAGCGCATCTGAACTACATTTGGATTTTTTATTTTAATTGTTACACATTATAAAAATAAAAACATTGAAAGTCTACATTATTAGTAAAAAAATGACTAATGTGAGTGAATGACTAATGTAGATATTCAGATTGCTTCTATTTTTGTAACATGTAATAATTACAATAAAAAATTCCTTTTATTATTCAAATAAATGTTATTTCGAAATCAATATGTTGCTGTTAAGAAGTTTGTGGACTTCTTAAGAGAAAAACCCAGTATCTATTCAACACATTTAAAAATTGTTTCTACCTATTTAATCAGTAGGTTTATTGATAAATAGTTTTGTTACTTTAAGTATGTCATTAAATAGATCTATGAAACGATATTTTGATCAGTATAAACAATTAAATCGCAATATCAAGTTGAATTTTGCGTGTTATATTGTTTTGTGCAGAATATACAACAAATTTATATCACACACTCATCATTTTTTGTAAATACCAGACACCTATTTTAAGTATTGATCGCAAATGTCTGAAAACAGTGATCCGATGAAGACCAAGTCGGTATTATTACCTCGCTAATCGTATTAATAATATAACGATGCGAGTATTTCGATTAGTGGATTATTAAAATTATAATTATTGCACATTGGCTAGACTAAATAAATGTGTATCTTTTCGTAAGATCAATAGTTTGAACAATAATCAAGTATACCTCTCGTAAATTTATTATAAAGGTAAGCATGTCCTCAATGTCCTGGTCAATTTGCTTTCTTTCAAGTTCAAATCCTCGAGCTTCCGCTATGAGTAAAGCGATCTCTGCTATTAAATCGGCATATTCTTTCCTGGGATTGGTTGTGTTCTGTAACGTTTCCTGGCTATCGCCCTCTCCTAAAACTTCTTTGCTACCGACCTCCTGACTATCTGCTTCTTCGCTATATATTTCTTCGCTGCTTTCCTTCTCCTCCTCTTCTTTGAATAATCTAAAGGAACCTGGTGGCAAACTCGGTTGATGTACCTATCGCAAAGTAATATTAATCATACAGATGCTGATAACATTAATTGATGTTACATAACCGACTTTATTTTTATATTTGTACATGGCAGTCCTGAAGTTGAGTTGTTAATGAAAATCAAAGAAAAATGAGTTATTACAAGAATTATTCAATGTAAGGAATGTAATGGATTGGCCCATAAGTTTTGGCGCTTTTTCTGGTTTTTGTTTTCAATAACATAAAATGCATTGCCAAAACATTTTCTTTTCACGCAAAATTTTCACATAAAAAGAAACACCAGGACTTATGGCCTAATCCAATAAAATTACCGTCACAGTGGTAACATTCGCTGGATAGCTCTTGTCAATACTGATTGTGTGCAAAACATTTTTCCCCGTAAGAGTAGAATAATAGTCGTCTACACTTTGCCAGGTGTACTTATCTTCGTCCCACTCCTCAGGTTCCATAATTAACGGCCAGCCTCCGATTCTGGCCAAAGTTGTAATTAGTGCCGCGAGTCCGGTTCTTTCTATACGCTCTGTGACACAGTAAATACTCATTAATGTACATAAATGTTTATGTCAAGAGTTCATATCAAACGCAAAGCTGTACGTAATATGCTAACAATATATCCTTAATAATGTTTATAAATATTTAATAAAGTGTATAATTAATTATAATTTAACTAATATGAATAATACAAATAATTAAAATTTTTTTTAAATAATTAAAATGTGATTAATGAAGTTTTATAAATTCGTTTATACATATTTTATCGGCGGACTAAATATTAATTAAGCAACAAGTAAAAAAGAGCTTTTAGTGGTAATGTTATGCATTCTTCAATTTCAATACTCGTAAAGCTGATAGAACGTTATTAACCAACCTCTGTCCATACACGTACGATAGTATCTCTTGCCGAGCTTCACAGCTAGCAGATCATCCGGATCAGAATCCGACTCTAAGAGTTCTGAAAAGAAACAGTATTAAATTCTTCTTAAATATTTCCTCACTCTCCACTCTGCAGCTAGTGCCGTATTTTATTTCTGGAATTCGATAACACCATAAGAGAACTTCGATCGCGCATACTAAAAAAAATATTGGGCTTTGCCATAAATGCGTCGACATACTTCCAGATTTAACATCATTTCATCTTTTAACTCATTTCACTCGACTGTCACTTCTGAGGAGACATACAAATTTATTAGCGATTACACAAAATAGACTAACGCGAGTTAAAATTTTTAAAAGGTGTATGTTTATTTGAAGTTCTGTTTTCAAATGGAAAGAAGAATTCGATCAGAATGTGGTATATATACCGAGATATACATAAAAGAATATCAACCGGTGTTACATTGCAGTAAACGTGCAATGTGTATTCACAGCTGCCTCGACACTTCTCTTCTCTATAGAAGAAAAGCGATGAAGAGCATTTGTATAAAAACGGTCAATATGAAAGTATGCTTTGTACCATACGGTGAAACTTGAAAAAATAAATAATCTAGCCTAAGAATATATAATAAAAACAGATCTTTAAAGCTCGTATAGGAATGTTCGTATAGAAATTTTGAATGGTACACATTGAAATTTGTACTAAGTCAAAAAGGTAAAATTGAAAATTATAATATTCTTTTGAGAAATTTAATTTTGTTAGTTTGTAATTTACAATTTGCAATTTTCGACTCATTTCTTTAGTTTCCAGAACAATGGCAGAACAACAAAACATGAATAAGACTTATGATATACGCAGCACAGCCAACGAGTTCTAAATAGGTTTTTATACCAATAGGTTTGGAAAAGTAAACAGGACTGTGGTACCTGATCACACAGAGAAATATTAGGTGGAAAATTTCAAACCAATCAGTTTTGTTCAACGTGCATTAACGAACCATTGATGCATATCGGTGATTGTTATAGACATTGTCAAACGTTAGACCTATATAAGTAGTAGAAGTTTTATTTTTCTGTCATGAATGTGAGTTTAGTGCCTAAAGATTTAATAAATCAAATACCATTTTAATTAACTACTGACTTCCATAATTAGACTATTTAATATGGGATGATTGAAGTGGCTGGAAGACACTCCATGAGGTAGTTGCGAGTGCAAAGGGTTAAAACTTTGCTTTCTTACGCAAAGGATTACAATACTCATGACTTACCTAATACTTGATGTTGAACATTACGCCCGGCTTTTCTCGCGAAGCTCCAGACTTCTTGATCGGCTGGAATCGGATTATTGTTGCCCCACTTCCCGCACGCATATTGATAAAAGTCCTGACAAGGATCAGCCATTTCGTCCATGCTGTTTTTTATAATTTTAGCTATGTAAGAGAGAAGCAACTATAATTTTAGTTAACCGATAAAACGTTATTGTATTATAGGTTGTAGTTATGATAAATTTATTATGATGGTCGAAAGCACAATATTTCTTTTGCTATACTTTTCGGTTATCATAAATGTGCGAAAAACTTTTATTTTCAATGCTTGTAACGTCTTTTAATGTTTCTACTACTATAAATCTTTTTTTTTACTAGTTTACTAATAATACTTCTTTCTATTACTAGATACACTCACATAGTGCTGTGGCGTTTATGCTTTAATATTCAATAAATTTAATATAAGATGGTGTTGAAATTGAAAGATACATTACCCATTATATCGCATTCTTCAGTGTTGCAAACGGAAGTTTCGTCATGCTTTGAAACGAAGCTTCGTCCTAGATTAAATAGCCATGCCAGATTGTGCGGGTTGCTTTTAACATCAAGTACTTTCGATGCACTGACACTGTAGTCCGTTAATGGAATGCTGAAAAATAAATGAATATTTTCAAATTACCCAACAGTCTAGCTCAGTAGGCAAGTAGAGAGGGAAAAAACCTCCACAATATTTGGTCTTACGCGAGAAACCAGAATAAAGCTATCGGCCGCATAGTGTTGCCATCAATTATTGCTTTAAACGATATTGCGAAAGACTGCGAAGTAAGCTCCGAGATTCGCGGAAATGGTCGATTGTATTATATAGGTGGACCAAAACCGGAAATTCCTTGAAGTCTCGATTACGTTTCATTGCAAACCGATGCGCATATATATTTTTACTCTCGTTGTATCAACGGAGAAGATATCCGTATCTACCTCCTACGCGGTTATAAAAAAGATAACGATGTTTCAGAGTGATGCGATTCTCCATTACGCTTCGCTTGTCGGAAGAAAACCTCACATCTTAGAAGGAAAAGGCTGACTCTGCTACTCACCAATTTTTATGTGATTTAACGTAGTGATCGGTGACCACTCAAAGATGATTCCTATAAAAGGGTTTATCATTATGCTTTCCTTTCCGAAATAGATCAAGGTCAAAGTTCACTGGATATACACACCGCTATTATAGGGGAGAATACTACCTAAAGGATTTTTGACATATCTATTAAACAACACACATTTTTACTAAAATCGTTGTTCACGATTATACATTTATTTCCGCAGCCACCCTATAAATAAATATTCTACGTATAAAATAAAATTAGAAGAGCCATTTGAGTCATTTTAGAAAACGTTGTAAAAATACGATTTAATGTGATTTAATGTGTCCTAAATCGTACCTACTTTATTTGGTAAGGAATTTTATTTTGAAAGTACGTAACTTATTTTTTTTTATTATATTGAAACACAACGATACCCAAACAAATAAATATAATAATTTTTGTACAATATATAAAATATAACAATTGAAATAATGAACTAATAAGAAAATATAGTAAGTTTAAATGATAGCGAATGAAAACTTTCAGCATGATTTCTTAAATCGTACTGGTACGATTTAAGAGTTTCAATTGTGATACGACTCAGGAATCTAAGCGGACCGATAGAAATATTATGTATTTAACCCAAAATTTATATAAACTATATTATAAACTGATTTTAAAGATGGTATATTAAATATATAAAAAAAACACAAAGTGTATTTATCAATTATAGTTTTTAATTGAAACTTGTCTTAAAATAATTGGTCAAAATTTACATCAAATTTACTTGAAGTCTTTCGCCTTCTACAAGTTGAAGTGAAATCAATCGAGATAACCCAAGTTGTGTTTCACATTACTCTTTCCATACATCCGTTATATTTTTACTACTAGAAGTCGCAAACACTAATTGATTAACAAAAAAATAAGCTGATACCATTTAGGTGAGCAGTACGCATTACGCAACTCTTCGCTATATCTCAAAAGTATTCTTCGAATCAGGTAAGAAAGTAGCGTAGCGGTTAACCTGCCTACTTGCGAACTACAACGTCGTGAGTTTCTATTCTCTTTACGTACTGAAATTGTTTGTTTCTTCAGAGAAAATACTTTTACAAGAAACTTGAAGGTTAAGAAGTTGTTGAAAATGGTAGTAAAAACCTGACTGTATTCTTTTTCTATATATATATGAATAATAAAATGTACGTACTTTTACGTTTATTTTTCCGATCTTCCTTTCATTCAATCATATTTTCTCAAGCAATATAATCGATATAAAAAGTGATAAAATACATATAACCAGCAATCAAATACATGTTGTCTTCTATACGAGTGGAAAATCGCTTACGATCGACCCAAATGGTATTTTCCAGAATTTTTATGGGAGGCATGCCCCGATTACACATCCCTGGATGACACAAAAAATGCATATGGAAAGTATTTAACAACATGGTCTCTATCTCAAAGTACGTTAGTGTTATTTCGATCATTGTAAATCAGCTCTAAATGAGCAATAACTCTCGACAAGAGCCTGTACATATTCTTCTAAAAGTATTAAGGAGGAAAAGTTTTTTTTGTGTTTACAAGAAACAACCAATGCATTGGATCCTAGGATAGCAGAAAAACTAGAGTAAAATTTCGATTAGTGTTGTCCTCCTTAATGCTGAGCTTTGCCTATTTGAGAAATTCTTCACAGTTGTTAACGCAATGATACAACTTTTTTTTATTAAAAATGTTTTTTTAACATATAAGTGAGACTCTTGCGATTAAAATGAGACTAAACACGATGTAGTTAAAACCATATTTACTTATTCAATACGTGTTGAATAATTCACTTCATACGGAAATAATCAATTCCCAAATAAATAAATGTGGTCGGAATTACATCGTATTTAGTATCATTTTTAACTGCAAAAGCTTATCAATAGGTTTAAAAACCTTTGAAGTAAAAACACATGAATTAAAGAAGATGAAATTAAGAAAGATAATGACAAAAAATTTTTTTAGGCTCGTTTGTCCCGCCTCGCATTTGACCTATCTCTTTTATCTGCGGCCCCCTTTGTTCTTAAACACGGTGTCACCTCAATTCAGTTCACAATTTGATTTTACTATAAATCATTTTACGTATATGTATGGAAACGTATACATTACATGTACCATGTCTAGTTAAATAACAACTGGTATTTGCAGATGTAAATGTTTTAAAGCCCTACAAACAATAATTATTGTTTATTATTAGATTAATGGAGCAAACAAACTAACATGCTCATGTACGATTTTGCATTCGAGAATGACCAAAATCAACCAACCTGTACAGTAAAAGTGATACCGCCCAAATGTACACCTTTGGGTCAATCTTGTGATATATATTTCTTTCATCGAATAAAAAACTTCATAGCACAATTATAAAATTATCATACACACCTCAACACCTAGCGAGAACTTCATAATCGAACTCGCGTCATAATCTCGTGCATGATCAAAAATCCATAGTCTTGTGCATAATCAATTATCGGTACCAATATTCAAAATAATGTCATCTTACGCATGGTATGCGGCACAATTGATTACATATAGACAAATTTTCACGAATATTAATCAAGTTTGCTTTCCGTCAATTGCTAATGACGAGGAATCTATAAGCGGTAAAATCGCTTTATTCAATGCGTTTGGTTTACGAAATTTACGTATATTTAATGCTTCTATGACAATTATCATCCAGAGTATCGCAAAGAAAAATTATAGGAAGTAAAAAATGAGTGAAGGAAAAAGAAGAATTGAGAAGTATAAGGCGTGTATATTTTATTATTTTGTCTACAAAATAACTAAATCAGATTTTCAGTAGTATTTTCAGCAGTTTCTTAATCCTCAAGTTTTTTGTAAAAGTATTTTTTCTAAAGAAAAATGAAATATTTACAAAAAGTGGATGCAAACTTAGAACGTTATGGTTTGCAGGTACGCGGGCTAACCTCTACGTCACTGCTTTATATGATTCAAGATATACTTTCTGGATTTAACCAGCATGTATATTCGGCGAACTTTGACCTTGATGTTCTCGAAAATGAAAGCGTTATGACCTGTACCCTTTTAAAGGAATTATCAGTGCGTGATTCTCGACCACTATGTTATAGCACATGAAAATCATTGGATAGTAAATTCTGCCTTTCCCTTGTTAGCCGTGAACTTTCATCCGGTTTTAATTTAAACATACAGAACGTATGATCGATATCCGATAATAGCGTACATCGTGCACATATCGAATCTTCTCTATTTTTATCACGGAACATAATTTTGCTCCATTGCTGGTTCCTCATTGGCGATCGGCTATTCCGCATGTGATAGAAATAGTTGATAAGTATAGTGGACGAAATTGCGATCGCGCGAATATCCAAAAGGAAAATAAGCGTCGTACCGAGCTAACGAGCGGCGATAAAAAGTATTTTGTATAAATAAGTACGATAAGAGAGACACGTTCTTTTTAGAAACAAAGAAAATAAATCAATCTTTGTATTATATTGCTATCATAATTCCACTAATTTGATACTATTGTTTGATTTTTGGTGAAAAGAAAAAAAGACTATGATAAATTACAGGTATTCTTCGAAAATTTTGCCCGTGCTATAATCAAATTTTTGACCATGATGTATTTCTTTTCACAATTTTTGCATAAAATACAATAGTTTCATACAAACGAAGGTTATATTCTCTTGCTTATATCTTCTACCGCGTCGTTTATCAACGGACATTTCGTCCTACACAAAATGATCACTAACGCGTAATTGTATTCATGGTTAGTAGAATATGTAGAATCCTGGAACGTCACAAATACTAACTAAATAATGCTGCTTTACATTGTATATTAAAACAACTTTATGGACAACCACATTATGCAATAAATAGTAGATATAATAATTCATGGTAATCTAGTTGACAGAACCATTAATTCACGAATTGAAGGTATATTTCAGGTTTAGGTACAGCGTTATCTACTGATTAGTTACATTATTTTCTTTCGTTATAGTCCAATGCATCACGGATCTACTGTATTGTTGTAGAAAAGAGTACTGTGAAGAGTGTAATGCGAAATATAATACACAAAGAACTAGATGTTTGGTTTAAGTAATAGATAAATGTTACAAATAGTCATGTTATTTTGCTCCATAATACAATCGGGCTACTTATAAAATGTAACTAACTGTGACAAACGCTTTAAATGAGAAAGGATGTCATGTACAGAGATAGATGTAATCTTTGCATGGCCACATCTGTTGTTATGCGGCGGTTTTGAGATTTCAAAGATGAGGCAAAGAAGCTTTCGTGGCGCAGGCCAAATGTTTGTATCAAGTCTTGCCTGCATAATTGCGCCAAGGATGCTTTAAAAATGAACCGTAAAGGAAAACTTGAATTTACGCTATTTAATCCGTATTGGACATAATATTTTTGTCTGACGGGCTTCGATTAAATATTATTTCGCAGTGATGCGAACAAATATGTAAGACCGTAACAAGTTTCTTGTGCAATCTGTTAACAATTGAAAATTCGAATATATGTATTGATATGTTTATAATAAAAATTATTGCATTTTTATTTATTAAACTAGATAATTATACTATGTTAACAAGGAAATGTTATACTTTATATACTGTCATTCATTACACAGTACACGTTAGCATTCAAATATTGTTATTAGTTTCGCGAGAAACAGACATGATGTGTACAACTATATAAGAAAAACAATTATTGAAGACTACTTATCAATTTCTTGAGAATTATTTTCAAACACTTTGCGTATGTTGCTATGTAAAAATATAAAGCTTATTGTGTCCATAGCCAATATTGTTGCGTTAATAATATCGTATAAAAAGAGCTCATTACAATGAGAAGACTTTTCATTGAAAAGGAATCCGTAGTAGAATTTTGGAAAATATAAAAAATGTGCAATGTCTGAACGAAATTTATCCAATCTAAGAAAAAAATTTATTGAATTCTTAGCACTTTATTGCTATGACGTTGAATGAAGACCACAAGATAGGTATTGCAAATGGTTCAAAACATCGTGAGTTTAAAAAAAAAGCTATAGGAAAAAAAATTTAATTGAGCCGTCCGGCACGGCGACAAGCTAATTCAAAGACAGGATAGCAATACATGATAACACAAATCTTGCATATTTATATTTCATTCATTTGCAAGAATATTGTTTTTTTCATACTTTTTATTTATTGCATTTACATTTTATCGTTGCATATTTTCGGATAATAAAGATTTCCATTCGTTTTTTCTTTATACTATTATCAATCGATTATGAAATACGTTGAGTACCGACAGGATCAAAATAAGTGGCGCACACTGTATTATATTTATTATATTTTATCTTAGCTACCTTAGTAACATAAACATATCTTACTAACATAAGATAATCTCAAGTTATAGAATTAGGAATATAAGATTAAATAATCAATTTTACATTTTTACCAAAAATGTTGAAAAAGGTACTAATTTAACTGCAAAGTACGTTGTTAGATCAAAAGTTTTTCTGTATACTGGACTTTCTTTATCGCACTTTTATCCAACGGTTAAGCACTTTCTTCCTCTTCTCTTTAAATATCATTCTTTAGCATACAACTTATTTTTGGTGCAATTCTTACTAGAGAACTTTAAAGCCACGTCAAAAGTTTGCGACAACATTTTTGACTGCATGAAATATAACACATAAGAAATAGGTTTACGACATAAAATCGACGTATACATTAATTTATCCGGTAAAGACTTTTGTACGATATTGATTAACTGTTTACAAAAAAGAATAATTATAAACATTAATTCACACAACAGTGATCATCAATCGGGTTTTGCTAAAAGATAAAGAATGATGAATCGTTCTGACAGGAGATGATATATAGCATTTTTCTAACTCCGTTACATTCACGAAACTGGCCGAAAGCTTTCCATCCGAATATTGATCCCATTTTACGGAATTTAATCTACAGATAAAATCTGAAAACGCCCAATGCCGATTTGATTAAATTAATTTCCGTGTCAACTACAAGTCTTAGTTTTATCGGCGCTACCGTCGTTGTTCACAATGGACCCGGTGCTACTTTTTTTCCCCTAGAGTCATTTGTGCCAAGCTAAATTGCCGTAAAGCCTCGCAACTATTACCACGTTGACAATAAGTTTCACTCTTTTCACGTTCCAAACGGGAGTCGTTTTTCCGTGCCATTTCCACTTTAATTTCACACATAAATATCCCAGCTGCTCATTCTCCTTTCTTTACAATACTTTTACATAATTTGTAAAACTGATAATGTCACATTTTGAAGTTAGCTTATTAATACTTTTAGTGTTCTTTAAATGAAATTTCTTAAATCACTGAATTAGTCTTCTTCTGAGTAAAAATACTTGGCTTTACTGAATCAAGATATGTAGTGAATATAAGAACCAGTATAGCACTGTAATACTATGTAATTACAATTTTTTTGTATTAAAAAGTAGCTTTTGTGTTCTACAGACTTCCGTTAATTTTTTAGATATTTAGAATATATCGCTTTGTGTGTTACTTTGAATATCAATTACAATCTTTTATAATCGGAAAATATATTTCGCGTTGTATGCGCATTTGATTATTTTATAAAGATCTTGGAAACCTTTATAAATAGGTACATATAATGTTGACCATAATCCCTTGAAATAAAAAAATATTAGTCAGTTTTATAAATTGTAATATTTTTGTAGAAATATTAAGAATATATAGGCATCGGACGTTAAAAGTGTCCTTTGTGTGTGATTCTAATATGTATTCCTAGTATATCAAAACATTTTACTGCATTTAGTATCAATATATTACCTACATAGCATGTTAGGTTACATTACATTATTTAATAATTAATATCTAAGACAAAACACTTGCCTAGCAATGCTTGAGGTGTGCGATATGACGTACCGTGTTATACAATTTCACAACAACGAAGCCTAGCCCTTTAAAGGCTTAAGGTGACCACCACGTATGAAGAAAGGTTTACTCTGTAACCTATTACGTTCTCTCTTCTAAGTTTAATGTACATCATAATACATTTTGCTCATACCAGTGGATAAAGTAAACAGTTTCGTAATATGTATCGCTATTAGAAATGTGCTTTATATATTATAACATGACTCGTCTAAAGACGAAAATAATTAACATGTTCTATGCTGTGTGAGTCGTATACGCTTTACGCCGAATTTTCTATTGAGAATATTTGGAATTCTTCTTGCAAAATTAAATATTAAAAAAGAATCGTTTTTTACTTCTTATAAAAATTATAAGATATACGTTAGAAGCAAATTGTAACAGCTTGTGGAGGTACGCACTACTTCGTTTCAACGAAAAAGAAATCTAAGCCTAAAAACAACCCAAAATCGGTTCGGTACGGAACGTGTTATCTATTATAATATCTTTATCGGTATCCAATAGCTGATTCCATATTTCATGATAAGATGCGTATTATTCGGGTTATTATACGGTGGCTGAGAAAAGCTAAGTGTAGATTTCATTTTATATTATTTTGCAATAATTGTCATTATCGATTGTACTACTATACGACGTTGCTTTTTATAAGATGCATCGGTACAAAGAAAGTATTATTGATTCTTTTAATGTCATGTACTAATAATTATATAAATTATAAAATACAGCTACAAATAAAGTATAAAGGTACCCATGAAAATCCTGCGCAATTATATAGTAAACGTACTGGTTTGATATCGGATCATAAACTGACCTGCATTCCCGAGAACACACATTTTTATAGCTACGTTAGCCGGAAACCATTTTCTTAAAAGGGATATTAAATCGACCAGTCCGACAACTGAAATCTGGTACCATATCGCAGAGCAACTAGAAATTCTGAAACAAAAATATACTGGTGCTAAAAGGTTTTAAAGCGTCATTTTAATTACTGAATTATTCTTTACAAATAGACAAAATCCTGACTAAACCGAGACTGACCGACTAAATTCATGACTAACCTGTACATGTGTAAATTCATAAGTGGTACAGTCAGTATATGATGTTTTATTTTATCCTCACTGAACGATCATGCGAGTACGTAAATCATAGAATGTTTAAAATTCTTTGCTATAATATAATTACTGTATCATTCTATAGGATCTTCCTATTTTAAGTCACATGCTCGTCAATCGACATTTTATTTCACAATACAATATTTCTCACAATACAAAGTTTTTTTGCTGTTTTCACGAAATACACACATGCGTTTGCGTAAAACATAAAACATTAAAAATTACTATCTAAAATATTTTTTTTTTACCAATATTTATATTTGCAACCCAGTATTTTATGCAAAATTTTTTTTTTGTTTTAAAGTGTAATTATTCGGGTGTGCATTCGGTGATGTATCCGTGAATATACACATTATGAAACATAACTGCGTAAGTCTTAAACAATTAAACATACCATTAATACCGTATAAATATAACATCGTGCATTTTCTCTACACTATTATTGTTATTAAAAAAACAAGCGCTTCATCCGACATTGCAATGGTTCGACAACGTGCTTTGGTTTAATGCTTATGGATGATAATACACCCACCGCGAAACATCATTAATTATGTTTGCAAATTCCAGCTGTTCAATGGCATTCATGAAGGGAGTAAGTATGCAGCGGATAAACTGGTATTACAGTAGTATGTATGTACATATGTACATTGTTGACTACACTACCGCCGGAATCCAACATCATTATTTCAAATTGGGGCAACATAATGAAGATACCGGTTCATTCGTTAAACGCACTGTCGCCCTAATGATCGGTTTTCTTAACTTCCGGGTCAACCGAGTAAGCGGAGGTAGAGGTGTCGAAGTGCAAAGCAAAATTGCGTGGCTCACGAAACGGTTGGCTTGCTGTACGAATCGTAACGAAGGTAAAAACTTTTTCTTATTCGTGCAAATGCCCGATAAACGGCGCAAAGTAAGATTTACATTCCAAACAACTCGAAGGTATAATCGGCAGGATTAAGCTTCCGGGTTATAAATTTCCCTCTACGTCTTACAACATCGTGCAGCCGTTTTTACACCTGGTATAATCCTCACCATAAAGCACAAATAAGGCTTATTAGGATTTCGTTAGCATAGTATTTTAATATATTCCATATCAATTTTTAAGTAAATACTGTATAGGTATGATACATTTACCAAATTCTAAACTATTGCTCAATTTGCTGTCACACCTTAATGATAAAAGGTGGTTACATTTCAATTCAAAATGTAAGTTGGAAATCAAAAATGCAATAGTAAAATTGTACCGCAATATTTGTTCCATGTGATAAGCTCATAACCGTTTTTATAAGAAGTCGAAAGATTAAAACTAGATAACTTATTGCAGTTATTCATTCACTAAGATTTAGCTAACTATTTAGGCATGATAATACTTGCACATTTTCTATTTCATATAACAAACTTTCTGCTTTCGAATCGTGCTGCACAAAACATTGTGAAACTTTAATGCAGGTCGAAAAGTTACGGATGATTGTTACGAAGAAGTGTACGATGAAAATTTGTGGTCACAATCTGAAACGACCGTATTGGGAACTGATGGCCGTAAACTTCCAGCAAATCCGCTACTTATTGATTCTCAATAGAAATCGCTTGACCTCCTATATTTATGAAACCCGTTGACTTTTTTTTGTATTATTTTAACAAATACCGTACAGTGTGTCTGGTTTCTTCTACAAATTTTTGATGCTGATATATGTTCGATACATTTTATATCACATATATATTCGAATAATTATACATTAACCAAAATTTAAAAATGAAAACTGAAAATCAAAATTACAACTGTGATATTAACATATATAATGATAGCTTGTATTTCAACTCTAAATTACAGAAGCCATGGATATCGCTAAAAAAGTGCAAAAAATATTTCAAATAGAAACAACGACAGGAAATAACGCATATTAAAACATATTGCAAAAATTGTTAATTTTATCAATTGCCTTTTCCTCGTTGCTATAGATCAGCAGCCAATAGTATTTAAATTGCTACGAAAAAAACTTCTAATTGAAAATTCTCGTGACAGGACATTATCAGGCGGGCTAAATAAATTAGCTGTAGTGTGTAAAATTATTATTACGTTTGCAATAGTTAAATGAGGCATTCCTTCTGACATGAAAAACGGTAATTTCTTATTTCAGCAGTCTTGCTACTTTACTAACACGCACTAAATCGTGAGCAATGTCACGTAAGTAAGAGCGATATGAACACGTATTCGTGAAACAACTTTTAGCATGCACTTTGTCACCTACGTAGGAAATGTTATTTCTATTCCGCGGAAATCGAGCGACAGTTTCCTCCATTTGCAAGCGGTACAAAGTACACAATAAGCCGCGTTGTGCGGCACGTATACGTGTCCAGATTTACATTTGCAATGAAAGCAGCTTTTACGGTAATTAAAATGCTAATAAAAGCGAAAAAATGCTTTCAAGTTGTTGAACGCTAACGTATATATTACACGTAATAAACAAATATTTGTTATAAAAGTTTTCAGATATTCACAGGTATTCAAATTTTCACAATTCATAAAAAATATGATATAAATAGATTTACGATGATAAAATTTGTTTATTTCATCATTGCCGATACTATGATGCATTCATTAAATTTTATATATTTGATAAACATCTTTAAATCAATCGCGCATTCGTTACTTTGTGAATATATACGATATGTTAATGTTCAAGGATTATTTTCTTTTGCATTTGTATAAAGAACGAATTTTTAGTCACCGCTTTAGAAATCTGTGATTCGAATTTTGTGCTCAATGTATTCCGCTTTCAGTTAAAAGTTCGTACCAAAGGATAACTACGACTTTCGTCCCTGTTTCATTTAAACCTGAGCATTAAACACTGCCTCGCATTCTGTATAATTCAACGACTTGCAGCAAAGCAAACGGTGATGAACATTCCTTTCTGACTATACATGCGCGTAGCTCACAATGGCTACCTCTTGCAGGTGGGAAGGACATTTATCATTTCTCAGAAGCGGCCGGTCCAATTTCCCTCCGATTCTTTCCTCTTTCCTCACCCTGGTTCGTCCACGTTTTTATCCATGACCAAATCGTGGCTCGAACCTTCCCGAGGTATTGATGCTTCCCGTCACGACATCACGGAACAAATCGAATCGTCGCGACGGAAAACTCGGGAAAACTCAATTTCTATTGGAGCTGTCGTCAAAAACGCGTACCTGCGTTTGACGCATACGGTTTTACGAGGAAGTGTCTGCTTAGCGCGAAGGCAAAATGGTTCTTGGTCTGCTTCACCCCATCGCAAATTTGGACCCCGCAAACGAATTACCAAACGCCGAATATATTAAACCCGCGCGGATCGATCGCGTATTTAAATGTATCGATTTTACTTATAATACCCAATTCTCTCAAAGTCCAAAAGCAATGCGAGAGGTATAAAATGGAATATTGACAACTACGAAACATGGTACCTCAAAACCTCTTTAAATTTATCCCAAAATGGGCACAATTATTTTCGTAATCCTCGACTCAACGTTTCAGAATTTGCATAGGAAGTAAAATTAAAGAACTTCGATAGCCGTCTGAAAATTGTTAAGCCATGTCAAATTATTTTATGTGTTGCGTTATCAGTTATATTTCTCAACAGGTAATATATTTAATTACACGATCCAATATTACAAGAATTCTCGACCGAAGTCAAAAGCTAAACTTCAAAGATACGTACCAACATTCAAGTTTCTTTTTACATTAAGTTAATCGGCCACGGCCAATATTCTAATTATTTTATCATTACCCATAATATCCTCGGGCGACCGGCTTAATTATACGCGGAAGTGGCGCAGCATCTTAATTATCGCGCCCTTTCAACCCCTTTAAGGGATGCCCTTAACACGAGTGGTGACCCCGGCTAATTGCATTGCACGAGAGTGCCGAAAGGGCGGTGTCCGGGCACTAATTGAAACCGTGCGTTGGAATTGCGTTTTTCACCCGGAAAAGAGAAAATTTTGGGCCGATCGAATGTGCAGAAAGCGATATTTTGACGATATGTCGGAAGTACGGTTGAGATCGGTACAAACGATGGGATACCGGGAGAATGGATTTGAGTTAAGGAGCAAGGATGGCGTTTTCAAAGCCTTGGATTCGACGATGAGAAGAGAAAACGTCGCGATGAGAACGGGACTCGTCTAATGGTATTGCATCAAATTGGCTAATTTAATATTCGTATACATTCCTGTCTTGTTTCCCGACGTTACAGTAGCATGACTTCCTAATTTTCTACGGAAATAGTATATCGTAGAATATAACTTAGAGTATAATTTACTACGATTAGTCTAAGTGTAAATAAGATAAACGAGTATTATTCAAGACTGTAAAAGTATAAAAACAATCAAGCGACGGTGGGCTGAGTTGGGAGCAACGTTTATCGATTTGGCTAATTTGATATTTGTATTCACGCTCATATTCTGTTCTTCCATTACAATAGCAATATCCCAATGTTATATATGAATGATATTCTAAAGTTTAACATATCGTTCTAAACGTAAATAACATAAAGAAGTATTGATAAGGATTGTAAAAGTATTTCAAGTTGGGACGGAGATGAACAGGCCTATCGCGTTTATCGATTGGTATTACAGTAGGTCGACTAATTTAATACACGTCTCCACGTCTAACTCCTTTTATGAAATTGTAATATGACATTTCCTGTCTTGTATATCAACAATATTTTAGAAAATAATTCAGAAATGTTAGCCTAGATGCAACGAACACAACGTAATATTAATAAAAAATATGAAAGCAAGAGTAAACTGAGAGTCGTAAAAAGGTACGTCAAATACTGTAGGTATCTATTTTTATTACAGTAGTTTGTATACTTTAATACCTCTATATTGTTCCGTTGCATTTTTCAACATTACAGTAAGACCCTTCATAAACATAGTTAAAGCGCTTCTATTACAGGCGTCAGAAAATGAGATAGAATAGGTGGATTCTCCACATTTAAGAAGTGACACCGATCGATAAGCATAGCCTCTGTCGCGAGAAGCACGTCTAATTGCATCGATATGTTTTTGTCAGTGCGGTGGAGGAAAACATTAGGAGGGTGGAGAAGAGGGGTAGGAGTGAGCGCATCGTGAGCCATTCGGTTGAAAGCCATTCGCGAGACATTTCGCTCCTTCCCCCTCGTCGGCACTCGTAGCCGCCCGTCTTCTCGACTTTCTCGTTTCGACGTTTTTATTTGCGAAAATTTTATTCTGTCCAAAGCTTCGAGACCGGGCGATCGTTCTGCTCGTTTTCGAGGGAAATAAACGAGCCGGCATTTTCCCATCGAGTTATGCTTGTATTGTCTTACATACTGCGGGGAATAATTGTATGGTGGTGGTTGGGTTCAAATATTCTTTTGCCAGCGCCTTGTGCCGATAAGTGAAGATGCTTTATTAATATTATTATCATACAGTCTGATTCTATGCTATAGCTTTTTACTTTGTGTCTGACTCTGACTCTTTACTTTGTTCTTTGATTCTTACTCTGACTTTTTTCTCTGTATTCTGCTCTATATACTCTGCTATCTAACTCTGTTCTGCATTCTACGACTCTCTCTAACTAACTCTCTTTTCTATGCTCTGACTCTGACTCTGACTATTCTCTCTCTACTCTGTAACTTTGTTCTGCTCTCTATGATTCTCTGTAAACAACTCTCTGACTCTCTTCTGGGCTACGCCCTTCTTTTCTAGTGTCTCTGTATGTACCTCCTCTTATGCGTCACCTAAAACTAAACTATGCACTCTATTCCAATCACTCTTCTTTCATCGCCTTGCAGCCCACACACTTTTTCTTCGATCGCATGCACTCATACTTCTTAAAATATTTATCCATTCTCGCGCCAAACTATTTTCACATTCCCACAATATTGATTCTATTCTTTGTCGTTCTTCCTTTGAGAGCGATAAATCTGTCGTCTCATTTTCTCCGCTGTCTAAGTTTCTCTTTTTCCCTGTTGGTCGCTTGCGTAAAACTTTAATCTCCTTAAGATGGTACCAAGGAAAACGCATGCACCGAGATTTGTCCTGGTTTCTATTTTTCCCCGCAAGGCATTCGGTACTATTTCTCTGTGTTTGCCACGAAGCAAGAGAGGGTGAGTGAGCGACTGAGTGTGTGTTTGCGCGCACACGTGTGTGAAAGAGAGAGGGAACGAAGGAAGGGAGGGAGAAGGGCGATTACACGATTTTAGACCGAAGATAATTGAGGTGATGCGAAATAGTCATTGAGTTTGGTTGAACTTTGTTCATACGATCCTCGTGAAGGACAAAGTTTGCAGATAAAACCGGACGACATCGATTAATTGAACCACAAAACCATGTAAATTTAGGTGCACCTAACCCTTTTTTACAGGATATTTCATGATTTTGAGATAACATGATTGATGAAAAAACCGTTTTCCTTCGTGTACACGGCTTATTTCGATTAACCGTAAAAGAAAGGAAGGTGAATTCTCTCGATGGTGGCTCGATCGTACCACCCCAAAATTCGTGCAAAGAAAAACCGTTTATAAAAAAGAATTAGGCGTAATTGAATCAATTTGCATTAATTGTGATTGCGATATAATTGTTTTATATCTAATATATGAATTGTACAATTATCCCTATGCTTTGATCCGTCATTAAAAGTCAATAGTAACAAAATGAATGAGCAACTCTATTCGAATAATCTTTTAAAGCTTAAGGAAAAACTTATCTCTTTGCATCTTTAATGTGATTATAGAGTTATTTCTCTTTATTTATAATTTCAATCATATAATTTAAATCACATTACAGTATTATAAAATGTAACCCTTTACAAAGAACCATTCGCAGGGAAAAAGGGGAGAACAATTCTAACCAAATAAGACTCAAAGACGTTTAAATAAAGTTATTTTTTATTATTACACATAATGCCTTCGATACAATTATATATTTATCATTTTATACTTATGGTTTAAATGATATAAATCCACGTATTTCATATTATAATAAAATCGAATTTGACATGTTATGCGGATCTTATCAGCTGGGTGTTTGTCAACATTTTTTTCAAATCACTCTCTACACTTTTTTCTATTTCAATGGCCTTTTGACCATTATTAAAATTCCAACTCATCCGAGGGTTCAATATCAAAACACTATCAACATTAGATACCAAACAAAACATATTTTAAACCACTCTACTTGCATTCTTTATCTCTCTTTCTCCTCAATGACGTTTCAAATTAACAATTCAAGATAATGGAACGATGAATAGCTTGTAATATTGCCCAATCTCCGAGTCCGCCGGGTATTTAGACATCCACATTCCAGACTTTATTGCTGGGCGAAACCACGAGAATCTGGTTACGCCTCGGGTGGATAGTAATGGCCATCATTGCGGAACGTCTTTGATAGCAACGCGTCTCGAAAGCCGCCATCGGCGCGGTTATCGCGCGGGTGGTAGTTATTCATGTGTCACCGGCAGAACCTTTGGATATGTCCAGCGGACGAGCTCTATGAAGGATCGATGGCCGGATCTTAGTAACCTTTCCGTAAAAGCATCGGACCGGACCGATATTCGATGGCCGGCATAGATAACTCCGGCTCCATAGGGGATATTGCGCGATTTAACCCTTTGCCCTCGAAAACCTTGTGTTCGCAAACGACTGTCGGTCAGAAGTTTGTATTAGATTGTACCGCATGAAATTGCCAAATTTTTGTCCACTTGAAATCGATCACGATTGGAACGAAGTGTGTAGAATATTTGGTTGTTTTTTATTGTTTGTAATGAACAAAGGTGCCATCCCCTTTAATTTTCATCGATTGTAAGGTGATTTTTAACAAGCAGTAATTCTTTGTGCAACAGAGCGATATTTACACACTTATTTATCTTCCATTTGCTCTTATAGAATTAGAACTTGAGTCGACCGCAACGACTATTTGGGTGGAAGAATAATTTTTGCCCACAGGTTTGTGCCTTAACGATTAAAATTATTTCTGAATTATAAAATTAAATTAATATTAAAATATTGTAAGATTTAAGATGATGAATTAAACCGTACTAAGAAGAATGGTGTGAAAAAAAACGGACACTGGGATGACTGGACAGGTTCAGCGATGAGGTTAGGAGTACATGTACCTATAATGTGATTTTTGGTATTGTTTATTTTTGTACACCTCGTAACGGAGTGATGTCGGCAAAAGAATTGTGTTTAATTTATTTTGAGTACATTTGAGTTGAGACATTATGCAGCTATAAGAGGAAGACCTAGAAGGCTCGAGGAAGACCTAAAATTCTTATAAGCAAAAAATAATGGAGGAGGATGACAGAAGCGAATTTGGATGCTAAAATCCCACATAAGATACAACATGCAACATGTATCACTATCATATTATGCATAAAAATAAAGAAAAGCAGATAGTACTGTAAAACAACAGGTATGATCCGATTCTGTTGCATCGCTGTATGCCCCTATTTCCTAACATTCCTGTCGATTGATTTAACGCACTCATCCTTATGTGTAATCGTAAATCCGTACCAAAACGGAAGACCATTTCTCTTTTTGACGATGACCTTTTGACGCTGATTATAAATTAAGAAGCTTAAGATTACTTTTTTTTGTGGGAACCACAAAATATACATATTTTGATTGATTCCGCAAAGATTTTCTGCTTTCCAGCTGATTTTCAAAATCCTCTACTCCTTTCTTAACCAAAAACCTTGATATAAAACCACCCGCAATGCGTGCTTAAGTATTGCTTGTCATTATTTCCAACAAACCTTTTTATTTTATCGTCTAAAATTTTTGATCATACATGTGCATGACGGAACTTACGTTGCACCAGTGTATTTTTAATTAAAATACTTTCCACCAAACCATTGACAAGTTAAACTGTTTAAATTGTGACACTTATACAGTTTAAAGATAGAAAATATGGATGGGAAAGATAAGATAAAATAAGATAAGACAAAATAGAAAAAGGATAGAAAAATATGGATATTTATTTTGCTTAAATACATTTATTAATGTAGAATATATCGTGTTTTTATTTTTCCTTCCAAATTCGGCAGTTTTGTATGGTGGAATCGAATACACAGCAAATTAACAAAAGAGTAAAATAAATACAGAAAAGTATACACAGATGATGCAATTGATGGACGAGCGCTTATAAAAATGTGTATCCGTAAATAATAGAATGCGAATACAGTCAATCCTCCTATAACACGGTTAATTCTTTTCGTGTTGTATCGACATCATGTTAAACGAAACCTAGTAGTCACACTAATTCGAGAAATACGCTTTTTATTATATGGATATCAGATTGCAATGTACAAAAATTTGCATAATAACATAGATATTGTAAGATAGTAGATTCCGTAACGCTTTGCGAAGGTTCGATAAACTGACAGAATAACGCTAAAATACAACTAATTTAATAATTAGAAAACAATGGAACTTTGAGTTAATTACGAGTAAAATACACTAACGCTATTTAGAATGCTAACCCCTTCTGGTCTTAAACATCAGTCTGTCCTGACTCTGAGTTATATACTACTGTCTTTCGGCGCTCTCACGATGACTTACCACGAGACTATCGTCTTTCGTTTGATAATGAACTCGTCCTTAGGTGGAACAACCTTTATGTTCACATACAGTCACACAGATTCATATACATCATCGTTACATCTCACATTACTTTTTAATAACGAAAATTTACACCCATCCTGAAAATTAATTAGTCCCAAATATTTAAAAAATAGTTTTTAAGTTTCATACAATAAGGAACTTGTTTCTTTGTGTGCGAAACATGGTTTGATAGTTCTAAACGCATTAACAAAACTTCTTTATTTTTATTTTTTTTATCTGAAATTTTATTTAACATATTGGTGAGATATTTTTGATGAAAATGTGAACAAACACGATATATAATTACGGCCACGTTTACTTATTTCATCAATAAGTATTAAATACGTAAATGTAGTTATATCGTATAAGATATCATTTTGTTCAGAAAAATGATATCAAAACATGTTGGCGATGGGGCTGATAGTGCGAGGGGAAACAACAGAACACCGAACATCACGTTAAATAACTTGACGCAACAATTTATTAATATATCTCGATTGACATTTCAACAATTCCGCGTCCGTTCCGTTCACAATCTCTGCGCTTCTCTCTTCTTCTCTAATCAACAACTTTCTTTTGTCTATCGTCTAGGAGCTCGCAGAGGCGATCTACCCATCATGGGGATCCGGGTTGCAATAATATGTTAAAGAATATTTGAGATTAAAAAAAATGAAATTAAAAAAATTAATGACTATATTTCTGAGACTGGTTTTTCAATATTTTGCTTCCCTTGTCTCGCTTTTAATCCATCTCTTTTGTCTGGAGTTACGTTGTTTGCTGTCCCTTTTGTTCAGCAGTAATACAAAGATTACCTGAAAGCCTGGAAAACCGTGTCTCTTACCTTATGTATGTCACAAATTGTTATATAGTTATGCTAAACGACAGTAATGGAACATTTACTGTAACGTGTTATAAGAAAGCTATCACAACTTTTGCATTACATTATATTGGTGCCAAGGACTCAAAGTATCGTATTGTAGGAAAATGACTATATTAACACTAATCGTTGCAATGGAACACTATTGATAAGTGGACATCGACAACCACAATACACCTATTCTTTTTAACTTTGTAGGTTTGTAAAAATCTCCACATAAACATCGAATAATTTTCTGTTACAGTAACTTTCGGTTTTTGGGAGTGGAACACATACCTTAAAAAATTTGGCGTTTTTTTTTATTGTACAATGTATCTTTGAAACTGTAGTATATATTCAAAAATACTTTGAATCAAACCCACTGGAATCCGTGTGCAGTGCTTTTTAATAATTTAATCTTTAAATCATTATTTCATTCATTATTCATTCTTCTTTCTACGTGGTCTAGGAGCTCGCCGGGAAGGTTTCTCCATCATGGAGACACGAGTGGCAACACTGC
The DNA here is from genome assembly GCA_038496175.1 of Ampulex compressa. Lineage (NCBI taxonomy): Eukaryota > Metazoa > Arthropoda > Insecta > Hymenoptera > Ampulicidae > Ampulex > Ampulex compressa. The sequence continues at coordinate 64,130 of JBCFXI010000794.1, forward strand.
TCCTCTTCTTCAAAAACCGTTTGTCTCGAATGCGACTTTACGTGCTTGAAGACGATCACGTTGTTCGGACGGTGGTCCGTGCGTATTTCTTCGCACCAGTTACCTCCGCCAGGAAGGGGAATGGGCAAAATCAAAACCTCGTTCTTGTGGCCCTTGCCGGCGGCTGCGTCTCGACATTTCAACCGTTTATTTTGAATGTGTCCTAAATCGATTTATATTCAAATTGAAATTTTTAGGAGTTTGCGTTTCAATGAAAATAAAAATACATGTATACGTATAGGCTATCAATGTGTTACACCGCTTAAAGGTATCTGAGAGAGTTAAATTTACAATTCCTATTAAAAATAATAGCAATTATTCAATGAATAATATGTGTTTTCTTGCCACAAATGGAGTTAGGCGATTTTCAAAATTAACAATTAGAATTATTATAGATTTTGAAGGAGCCTAAGTCCCTTCGATATAATTTAAAATACTTTAAATTGAAAAAACAATACTTAATTGTTTTCATATTTCTTTACTAGGGTAAGGTTGCTCAAGTCCTACTCCTGAAGAAAAAAACCGTATAAAACTTAGAATTTATCAAATAAATAGAAATTAAATGTGTTACTCAAAACTTGTGTTAATATTGTTGTTTTTTATTATAACAAAATCAGAAAATCTATATACTCTTGCGTAAAATAAACTAAATCTTTAGAAACTTACATCGGTACGACTAAAACAACCGGTTTCCTAAGTCGTATCCACGAATTCAATTAACCAATGATAATAATTAAAACGTATTTTCAGTAATCTGTTTACGTGACACATAGGTATTCGATCAGTACAAACATCAAATACAAATTTTTTTTGTTTCTTTGTTAATCCCAGCGTATACGTCATGCATCCATAATTTGCATCTCAAGCATTTAATCATATTTTCCTCCTGATTTTCTCCACAAACGAAACAAAACCAATCGCTTGCCTTCTTTTTAATTCTCAATACCAATTCCTTTTTATTAATTATTACGTTTCTTTTATTTGCCACATTTTTTATGTTTTCTTTATTTTGCGTTGACGTTATTTCGACTGACGAGGTATAGCATCCACGGAACTCTGCTTTGATTTATTATTGGAATAAGAGCTAAAATATTTAATTGTAGTTTTATTTTTTTCTTTTATTTTTTAGGAATCCCATAGGAATGCGACTTAAAACACGGTACAAGTTTAATTTAAAAGTAAACATAATTTAATATTGAATAAGATTAATACGGTTTCTTTTCGACCAAAAGATTATGTAAGTTCTACTGAATTTATATTTAATAAGGAACATAATTGCATTAATATTTACTTACAAGAGTAACTGCCAAATATATGCAGAAAATTATAAGAAAATTGAAATAAACTTAATTGATGAGAGGATTTATAACGATTCTGATTTACGACAGATAATAATACGTAAAACAACTTGGTAGAGTCAGATGTATATTTGGTAATCCTTGTATGCGTTGTCATCGCCATAGTTCATCTAAAATACAAGACTTGAAGAACCTTACCCTACATTTCAAAAACACAATTTATGTAATTCGAGAAATCTAAATATATAAGTTACATAACAACTTACTGCCCATCTACATTTTGTGTATGCGGGGGAAATTTGAAGAAGTCCTGGTGCTTCGGGAGTATATATCGTAATAAGTTCATCATGTCCTTGTATCACTTTTCTCTAATTCGTCTTGTATTTTTATGAAGCGGTGTTAATACGATATTTTCGAATTTTCGGAAATTTATGTGTCTAAAATTAATGTACCATCTGAATATACTTAATTGCGAAATGTTGTTTACGACAACAATCTTAATGTTGTACACGTTACTATAGTTAGTGAACAATAACTGACAAATAGACTTATACAACTTTCAAAATAAACAGCTCATTTACCCCGCGTCTCGAGGAAAATGCCCCGAGCGAGACGCTGGTAGAGTTCCACGTGTTCTCCGGAAGAGTTCTCATTCCTCGAGAAGCGAGAAGACTAACTTCAGCCTTCGAATAGCCTGCTGATCCACTTCTACTCCCAAAGAGGTATACAATGCAGTCCCAGGACTGAGAGTTGTTACGCGAAAAGTATCGTCCATCTTGTGAAGTTCAGCTTTGGTCTCTGCGAGTGGCCAACCTCTTGCGGCTACTACTTTTTCTGCATCGGTCTTAACTCCATGCTCGAAGACTATGAGGCCTAGATACTGGGTTTCATGTTCAAAGAAATTGCATTTCTTTGGGCTAAGTAACAATTTTAGCTGGTGCAAACAGACAAACATAGTTTTCAGGTTAGCTATTTCTTCATCGAAATTTCTGGCGTAGATGATCGTATCATTCAAATAAGACAAACAGCTTTTCCAGTTGATCCCCGCTAAGATCGTCGCTATCGGCCGTTCAAATGCTGCAGGTGCGTTACAAAGTTCGAACAGCATCACCTTGAACTGCTACAAACCACGTTCCACGATAAACGCCATCTTCTCTTTATCCTTGTCAACTACGATGACTTGTCAATAAGTTCTCTGTAAATCCAAAGTGGAAAACCATAATGCTCCGGCTAACGCATCCAATGTATCCTCAATTCTCAGTAGGGAATACGAATCGTTTTTCGTCACATCATTAAGTTAACAGTACTCCACGCAGAAACGTGTATGACCATTCTTTTTTGTCACCAGAACGAGAGGGGAGGGTCAAGGGCTCTTCGATTTTTCTATTACCCCTTGCTTCTTCATCTTCTCAATTGGCTCCCTTACCTTTTCTCGACGGTTTATTGGTAAGCGACGAATGGCTGCTTTTTCCCACTTCCTTACGCCCTTCCTTACAAACTCGGTCTCCGTTTGACTTCGAATTTCCAACTTTCCTAGGATAAAATCCATCTGATGCAAGAGTGCTTCCAAAGAAAATCCGTCCCTAGAATCCACTCTTCTGTCATGTCTGCAACGACGAAATCTGTCCCTATTTTAAGATTCCCAATCTGTACTTTGGTGGGTTGCCTCCTCAAGATTGGTAAACTCTCACCCGAAGCCAAATTTATTTTTGTTGGAATCATTTTGATGTTTGCTGCGTCGGAAACACTTTGGATTTGCTTAGCACTGTCTGCTTTGGTAAGATTCACCGTCGAACATGTGTCGACTAAAACAATCCGTGGATATCCTGCGATGAATCCCTCGATGCTCGGACAATCCTTTGCCAAAATCTTTCGTGCGGAGGGGCTAGGGAGGCAAGAAGTCCAGAATTCCCCTTTTATTTCAAGTTCCTTCCGTTTCCTTTCTGCTTTTCCTGAGTACGCTTAGGTCGTTCCCTGACCGGGTTTTAAAAATTTCCCTTTATGCAGTCTCTCTTCAAACCTACTCTACCCGCGAATCGCCCGGCACGGCTCTTGGGAACGGCATAGCCTCGGCGCGCGAGCCACTCGCCAAGGACTCAACGGTCTCTACGTCTAGGGCTCTGATTATTGCGATTTTCACGGCGAGAAAACTTTCTAACCCGAATTCCATTTTGATATCCGTATTTGCTAACGCAGAGATAAACTGTGACATCGCGAGCTTATCCCAAGACTCTATAGGACAATCACCGAACACGGCTTGCGCGAGTCTTTCGTTTTTAACTCCTAACTCCGAAATTGATTGCTCCAGTTAGTGTTGGTCTGTGCATTCCCACTTCCGTTACCAATGTTGCAACGAGGCGTACTAGCTATCAACCACACAACACTGAACATCAACTTAAATGACTTAACGCAACTATTTATTAATATATTTCGATAGACAAACGACTCCGCAAACGTTTCGTTCCACAATATCTACGCTTTGATGGTACAGAACCGACCTTAAACAGTAGGTCCTAGCCCAAATGACCTGAGAAGTCGATGCCGAAAATGGATAAAAAAAAAATCTCTATGCTTCTCTCCTCTTCTCTAATCAACAATTTTCTTTTCTCTACGTTGTTTGGAAGCTTGCAGATTCGGACCAACCATCATGGAGACCCGGGTTACAACAATATATTAAGAGATTAAGAGCGTTTGAATGTTTTTATAATTAAATTAAAAAAGCTAATAACGATATTTTTTAGGCCGGTTTTTTCATTTCTCGCTTGCCTGGTATCGCTTTAAATCTATGTCTTTTATACAGGGTCTACTTTGTTCGCTGCTCTTTTGTTAAGCTGAATACAAAATTTAGGCGAGAGCTTGGGGAACCGTGTCTTCTGCCTTGTGTATGTCACAAACTGTGTACATGCCGAGTGACAGTCATGTAACATTTACTATACCGTGTTATAAGCAAGACATCACAACTTTTGTATCGCATTATATTGATACCGAGATCTCAGAGTAGTCTATTGAAGGAGAATTGATTATATTAATACTAACTGTTGAAGTGGAACTATTAACAGGTGAACATCGACAACCAGAATACACCGATTTTTTTTAACTTTAGGTTTCTAAAAGACCCTCACATAAACATCAATCATTTTCCGTGCCAGTTACTTTTCGGTTTTTTGGAGTGAAAACAAGTCTTTAAAAAAACTTGGCGTTCTCTTATTGTACCACGTATCTTTGAAACTTTAGTATATATTAATATATTTTTACAATCAAAATTGAATAGTTATGGATGCTCCTGGAATATGTGTACAGCATCTTTTAAAAATTTGCTGCTTAAATCATTATCTTATTTTAACATTTTTTTTTAATCCGAGCGTTTGCATTGCCAGTGTATCCTTGTAAGTACCTTTTTGAATGAGAGAGTAGCCTTAGGAGTGTAAAGGGTTAATACGTGCATGGAGGGGACGTCGAAAGGAATGAATAAAAATGAATTACAAAGTGTCAAAACTTCGTGAGCACACATCCTGAGAAAGCATGGAAATTTTCAGTCTGATTAGTACAAATTCGTTGATATACTCACGTATTCTAATGCATCCGTGTAAGGTATAGAATTAGTTTCCGACTGAACGATATTTTGCATAATGCAATATAACGTCACGCCCCGTTTTGACGACCCTCGGGATATTACCAACCTAAATAGCTAAAGCGAACTTTCCCTTCGGTATCTGGGTCGCCTACTCGGTTGAGCTTAAGCGTATTGAGTGCACACGTTTTTCTTCCTTCGTGGATCGCAATAGTCTTACACTCATCGTATGCATAAATTCTGTACAATCTTTAGCTGGCACGATATGCGATATAACTTTGCATATAACTTAACAGAATTTCCAGCAGAAGCATTACCAAATATTTCGTTACCAAAATTACCAACAAAAATTCTTATTGCTATAATGAATAAAATTGGCAGGTGACTGAATGTTTTACAGTCTCACATTTTCATCGATATTTTTTTATAAACTTCAACGATTCAAGTCAAAGATGCTTTTCTGAAAGAAACGAAAATCTGTACAGTGCAAGTTGCGATATGCATATTTCATTATAGAGCGGAATTTTAATTTATGAATTAAGGACGAGAGATCAGAACGCGTTATCCAGAAACTGGGGCACAATACTATACGCCAATATTTAAGTAAAATATTTGATTAATGATTGTATAACATTAAAAGTATAGGTAATATTGATAGTATATTAAAATAGATAGAAACATGTATTATATTGTTATGCATAATATGTTGCATGTATATTATTTAAAAAACTGTTCGAGAGAAATTCACACTTTCTCCGGTGTCACTGGCAATGACTGATGCCAGCCCCTCGCGAGCCGTAGTTCTCACAACGCTTGTTGCACACTCGAAGACTGTGGCTCATCTTCCGGTTAGAAATGGCTTTCAGGGCACATTGCGAACAGCAGCCATTACGATCTCACGAGGCACAGATACTCAGAATTATTCCCTGTGAATTACATTGGTTCTCTTGTATCTCTCAGTCTCTCAGTTTGAGGAATATACGCTTGCTCAGCGCGGCTCAGTGCTTACTCTTTATAATCTCATACATATAATGTAGAATGTGGATTCATAGACTTCTCTTGTTCTCGTCAGCACGAGGAATTTACGACTACTGGAGTGCATCTCATTATACATTTCCGTGATGGTGCATATCATTATTTCATGAAGTTTTGTGCTTTTTTGGATAAGCTCATTGTAAAACTCTTTTGAGAATAAACGTACACACGAAGTGTTGGAGCGACGTGTAGACTTTTTACCATCTTTCCACTTCTACGATAGAGTTTCTCTTTAACTTCTCGAATCAGCTGAATTCTGAAACAGAACCACTGAAGATTTTATAGAGCAAGTGGTTCATTTGCAGAAGTTTACTATATAATGAGATATCACAATAATTTGATATATTTAACTAAGAACATTTTAAGACAATTCATCAATATGGTCTTATCGAACAGTCACATCTCACACTTTTTAATCATTTCTCCATCTGGTAATGCTAGAGCTAAATTTAAGTCGTCAAAATAACATTGCGTGTGAAAAAATCAATCATTTTGTCCACGTAGTACGTAGTCCAAAATTAATTAAAGAATTATTAAACTTTAAAAATACCTGAGAAATATAAATTATATTGTATAATATAAGGTGGGGCATTAAGCCATATCAAGAAAAGGCGTGGAAAAAATTGGATACCTGTCGTATCTGGATCTGCTCTCGAACTCGGGACCTTTTGTTTGCCGGTCGACTGTTCTACTACTCAGCTACCCAGGACCTCCGGTCAAATTCTTTCCCAAACCTTTTAAAGTATTATAGAAATTCAACTTCGACCACGCCTTCTTCGGTCACGTGCCTAATCTAATGTATACATTAGGAACTCCTATATTAAATATCTCACGAGCAAAGAGGTTAGGAGTTCCTAATGTATGCATTAGACTACGCGCATCCTCCAAGAAGGCGTTGCCGAATTTGAATTTCTATAATACTTTAACAGGCTTGGAAAAGAACTTAACCAGAGGTCTTGGGTAGCTGAGTGGTAAGAGAGTCGTCCGGCAAACTGAAGGTCTCAGGTTCGAGTCCTCCTGGCCCAGTCACACCAGTGGTCCATTTCTTTCACGCCTTCTTCTTAATGTGGCTTAATTCTCTACCTTCTATTATATAAAACGATTTATATTTCTCAAGTATTCCTAAGATTTAATAATCCTTTAGTTAATTTTGGGCCACACACTATGTAGACAAAAATTATTGACTACCTAACACACAATGTCGTTCTAATGACTCAAATTTAGCTCCAGCATTACCAGATGGAGAAATTATTTAAAAGTATCAGATGTGACTGCTCGGTAAGATTATATTCACGAATTGTCTTAACACTATAACTACCAGCCACTTTCTGGGCGCATTTAGAACACCACATACGTCTTGAAAAAAAAGGGGAGAGTAAATGGAAATTTTAGAAGAATTTTCACATTAAAATGATGCTCTAAATACTGCACGAAAATCGTGGAAAATCTAACAAAAATACGTTGTTATAAAGTATTACGATTTTTTAAAGAAACGACTGATCAGTCATTTTGACTGGTTTGATAGTTCTAGTGTTAAATATGTCATGAGCAAGAAGGGGTTACGGGTACCTAATGTATGATATACATGGGAACATTTTATCCAAAAAAACAATATTTTACAAGAGAGTTAATTGCAGTTTTGAAAAACAAAAATTATATATATTATCTGCAGGTAATAAATTTTAAGACACATTGTTAATTGCATTTTGAATAATAACAAATGCGATGTTTTGTATTGTATATCATACAAGTCATTCGTAATATGAGTCGCTAACACAAGTAGTTATTTGTCTGCATGACGAAAGTTAAGCTATGAATTACGCGCCATAACACGACATCAACATTAAATAATAATACAAGGTATTCCACGTTATGCTCTTTCTTTGTGTCCCCTCTTTACAAATTTTATCTTAACGCCCAAGGAAGAATGAAGCAATAAAAAATGTCATGCACGCTAAATAACAATATGAACACAGAGGCTCCACCGTGCAGCGTTGGCAAGTGCAGTGGAATGTAACATCCGACAATACACTGAAATATATACTGTACATGCTAGTTTTGACTTCAGTACAATAAACTAGTCACAAAAGCATCTTTCTGAACTTACAAATGTTGAACACGTAGCGATCTTTGTTGGAAATACCTGGTGACGGACGACAACGTTCACATTCCAGCTCCATTGTATCTTTTCAGTCACCTTAGCTTTTAAAGGAGACAATGGCTTACCAGAAAAAGAAACCTTTTACACCGGTGCACGGACCGACCTGGGAAGCGAAATTTTTCAGCAAATATTTCCTTCGCGATGACAGAAATATCGCTAGCCGTAACCGTGCTTTCGAATTACCCCAAAACTGCTGTGCTTTTCCCTTGCTTTTATTAAAACCTCGCGGTTTTGTCTCATGAATAATACATCACATTTTAACGCACATTCCTGTACGCTGCATTTGCATCCGCGCGTTTGTCACCCTCGCAAGAAAATCGACCGTGCTATCAACTTTTAATGACAACCGTGCATGCCGTTAAAGCTTTATTCTGTGATTTACAAGGTGTTAAAGTTAAAAAATTATTTGCACTTTTATGAAGCAGTTAAAATAAAATATTTAACGAAAAGAAGGAACAATGATACGTTTTCGTTCATATTAAAATGCTAAAATCCGAGAAACCACGCCACTTTTCTGACACAACTTATACTGTATTTATATTAATATACATTATGTACATATATAATATCATAAGTATATCACCTATTTAAATAAAATAGTTCAAATATAACTATAGAAATGTGTGGCAAATGTGCAACCATATTAAATAAAGAGTTAACATATTATCGTTTGAACACTAAAAAATTATACTATACTATGAAGTAATTGGACATTTATATCCACAACTATTGATCGATACCAATGATCTAATTGATTCTAATGTAAAAACACAAATATATTTATTCCCCTCTTTTTCTCAGACTCGTCTTTTTACCATCAGTTAGTAATTTATCATATTGATTCAGAATTCATTACTATTAAATGATTGTCAAGTTAAACCATATTTTTTATTATACTATTCTTTTAAATTAGATTTATTCAAAGTCCTTTTAAATGAGTAAAAATGACATTTTAAGTTACGTAGACACATAAAAAATATCTTTTTGGCAATACATAATATCAAAGAGATTTTTGTAGATATCAAAAAAGAACGATATACGATTTTATACATATGTACGTATAGATAACAAATAAATACTTACTTAATTCGTATGTAAAAGATGTAACCCAATTAAAGTGACTGTCACATAAAGATAGAAATAATAATTGGATGTAAAAGAATATTTCATCCTAACGTCGATGATACCTTAGAATTGCAAATTTCAGAGATAGAATAAAGTGTGCACAGGCAATGGTGGTTGAAACTTGGTTGTTGAGTCTTTGCCAGGAAAGTAGCAAGTGTTTAAATTCATCTACTTCATTATTATATTTAAAATATAATGTTTGCACTAATGATTAAACAAAATTTCGATTTATTGACCGAATAAAATTTGAATTTTTAATTGAATATTTTCAACGCCTTCACTTCGATATATTGCACTTTTTAATACCGATATATCGCGACTTCTTAAAACTCGATTTCGAATACAATTTATTATTAATATAATTACGAACTAGTAAACTGTAGTTTACCTTTATAGTATGAATGCAAGTCGCTTCTAATGTGAGTTATCACAAACCTTTGGTATGATGCTATCACCAAAAGAAAAGAAAAACTGCGCTGTGTAGCACATTTCCTAAATAATACGTCATCAGGCAAATGTGTTGTAATCTACTTGAATTTAGCTCTTTGTATGACTTTACCCCATCACCCGTACGCGTGCATTTTTCTGCCTCCGTATACACAGCATAATAATGTGCAAAAAACTTACTTTATCCTTGGGAACGTTGGAATAGCAAGTCCGTTCGCGAAATTCTGACGAAGTTTCTGTAAAGCGTGAGAGAAAATTAGTTACCGTAGTTGGATGTTTTTTCAACAGTCAGATACATGTATCGATTATTCAAAAAGGGCGAGATAGAACTCAGTATAAGGCGAATGTAAAAATGTATTTTAATAGCGATATTAGAGCTACGGTGATGTAGTGGTTAGAAGCTCGGACTTCTATGCGAAAGACCCGGATTCGGATCCCGCCCATCGCTGATGGTTTTTCTATGTGATATGCACATTCTAGCTCCGGTGCTTCGGAACCGATCTTAGCTCTTTAGGGCACAGAATTTCAGAAAATAAAATAGATTCATGTTGCACAGAAATTTTATTGCATTTATATTAAACAAAATTGGTATATTTTTATTAACAAAGGCATCGCGTAATATAAAAACGTAAAAAAAATAATAATTATTTAATTCAATTTATCGATGGTATTACCAAGTGCTTTACGTAAGTAAGACTAAATATAAACCTATACGCATGCAGTTATCGCAATATTTCGAGGTGGGTCTAAAAATACCACACCCTACATTACCGTGCATCAAAAAGATGAGACATTTATAATCAGTTGGTCCTAGGTCAAATGACCTTAGAAGTCCCTGCCAAAAAATGAATTTAAAAAAAGGGGCTATATTTTGGCTCTCAAGGAAAGAAGTAAAATTTGTACCTTGTATCCATAAATCTACAAAATCTCTGATACGATCTAATTTCTCCCAACAAGAATCAAATGTTTATAGAGGAATTGCTACAATACCACACTTTGAATAAAAATCAGCAGAATTTGTACAAGTTTATCAACGAGAAATATGAAACATGTGACGGACACAGTAGTGTAACAAATATTGCGAAAAGTGCTACTTTTGTCATATGTAAAATTATTATTTAAAATAATTAAGAGAAGCTAAAGTAGAAAATTTATTTTTTAGTAAACTACGAGTTAAAAGTTATCGAAGTAAATAATTAAAAAATTGCATTCCTTTTCAAATAAAGAAAAACTTCGGGCAACATCAGAACACCTTATTGTTTCATCATTTTTATGGAATCTTCTACAACAGCAGCAGGTGTTTCCACGTTCCAGAAATTCACCCTGCTAAAAATTTGCCCCGGCATAGAAATGAGAGTAGCGGGTTTTTAATATCGCCGTTTCGCCCGAAAGCTCCTGTACTGGATGTTTCATAACATGTAGGTTGGACTTTAGGAGTAGGCGGAGGACACAAAGTAATGAAAAAAGTTGATATAAACATGTCTCACATTCGACCTCGTTTCGTAACTATTGCTATATTTGTTTTATTACATAATAAGACGCGACGACCTATACTCTTATGAGGTGTTCGAAATTATTATTTACGACGTGTATTAATAAACAGCACTCTGTATCTTCTGCATTTTTTTAACTATGTTGATTATACACATTTGCTAGATTTAAATATCTTCAAATTTTTACTTTTGAGTCGTTCAAAAACAATTGTTCAAAAACAATTGTGTATTCTACATCCATTCCCAGTATTAAAGAAGTTTAAGCACGTATATAAGAAAGTTAACAAGACATTCGACATACACTTAGAATTTTTAAAAGACTGCGAAATTCTCTGTAACAATTGCTTGCATTGAAATTGAGGGTGGGCATTTTGTGCAACTTCTATGAAGCTGTCGCGGATTATCGTAACACAAAAGCAACTATAACTTTGAAACAAGGTCAAGTAGACATATATACGACCTTTTCGCATTGCTTTCGTTCCCCCTGTCCGCTCTTGAAGTATTATAAAATACCCTATATAAACGAGGTAAATCCAACGTTTAAAGTGAGATCCTTTCCGTGTTGCATTAATTGATCAAGTACTGGCAAAAGGAAAGAAAAAACGTGCAATGCACTCTAAGTAAAAACGTTCGAATAAATTTCTTGCACTTCAGTTACTTCGTTTCATACTTTCTTTGATTGATCTTACCGTAATTGCTGCTTTTGCAAGATACATGTTTTTTTCTTTTCACCGCTTTCACGCATCTTTTTTGCTGTTGCGTGCACTTGTTGCGGCTTTGCATTTTCAAGCTGATCAGTTCAAGCAAAAGTAATTTTGAATTATATTATAATATATGTTTACTTTCGATTCAGCTGTATTCAATTTACATTACAAAAATTTGCTCTTAATGTTCTGTGCCATAAAATTTATTATGAAGTTGAATAGCCATGTTAAAGCTTATACTACAAAAATGAACCGGTAACACTGTTCAGAACAGGCTTTCATATCCTGGTGTCAAACAAGAAAAAAGTAGCACTTATGTTTCCAGTTTAAGCTAACTTTCTACCGCCTACGGTGATAAAGCGTCTTTCCTTATGTTACGCACGTTTACATTAAGAAACAGGCTTTAAAGCTACGGTTTGATTTGACTTTAAGTTACTTTTATGTCAAATTTGCAAAAACCTTGCGGAGAAAGTTTTAACATAGTACGTTCGACACAGTACAGTGGAGAGCGGATAAGAATAGCGATCAAATTTTCTAGAATCTCGACAGAATTTTGCGTGGAGTTTAGACCGAGATTGTAAAAAAAAAAGAAACATCATTGCCTTTTGAAATTGAAATGCATCAAATTACGTGGATAATTCTCTTCTATACGCATATTGATCCACCTAATTTCTACCCGGTCAATCGTCATTTCGCGTGGTTCAACTCACTCGTGAAGCTGACAGGCCAAATCTCGAATACCGAGCGTTGTGGTACTCGAATAAAGTACCTCTCGAGAGTCGTGTTTTTAAATTCCAATCTCATCCCGCCCACGGGCGTTGCGTTCTTCGCGAAGTCCGTGAAACATTCTAAAAATCGTATTGCCCGAATGCGATAAATTTGTTCTTTCAGATCCGGTTCTGCGACGTTGATAAAATGCCTCTCAAAAGAGTGTCGGTAGAATATGCATATAGTCAATTTTCGTCGCATTGCCTGAAGTATTATCACGATTCAAACTTTGGACCCATGAATGATTGGACCGTATTTTCTTTGAGACAATTACGGTAACGCGAAATACTTCATATTGTTGCATGTTTTCTATTATCTCTCTCTTTTTCCTTTCAAGACTCAACCTCTCACTGATTTCTATCGACGCTTTGCATACGTATTGTAGATTTTATCGAGTTCTAAGTTAGCACAATTTCTTTCTCGAAGTAACATCTAATTTTACGTTTAATGCATCGTCAAATGTGTTATAAATCGTCAAACTGTTTTATAAAACAGTCAAATTTATAGGTACGTATTTAAATATTGGAGAAATTGGAATGTATCCTTAAGTGTAATAGGTATTTTAAATCAAACATAAAGTAATACAATTCTATGTTAAAGCTGTACCAAATAATTTGACGTATTGTACATTCGACGACAATATCTTCTAGATTCTGTATCGGCAGAAAATATTTTATTCTTTAGTTATGCACACATAAACTATTAACGAAATCTGAACGATATGTTCTGCTTAATATTTATTTTCTTCTTGAATATTTTATTGTTATAAATTATTTTACGCTCATAATACTGTTAGGACCAATACATAAAAGTTATCGAGCTCCTTTTTAACGACGTTCAGCGATTTATAATAATAAATCCCTTTAGTTTTTCATCTCGCAGATACAGTAAGAAGTATAACAAACGCGTCGTATCTGAGTATGAGACAATTTTCCATGTACCTATACATTTCCGTTCTTCTTGTTTTTTCTTTAACCAGACTCCCAGAGAAGGGTGCTCCTTCAATATTATCCATATGCAAATAAAGTCCCTTTAACGTTGGAAATTTTTCAATGGAATAATCCGCATATACCGGGACACGTAACGCGCCGTGTTAGTTCGATACTAATTAAGCGGGGATGTAACAAATACACCACAATGGACTAACGTATTCGCTTATTGACAGGAGATTACGGCCTGGACAATGGCCACGCAGGACAGGCGGGCTAACTCGATAATCAAATAACAATAATGCTGAAATTACTCACGGTTTACGTCCGTCGATGATTGATTTTTACCGTCCAGGGAACGCGAATGGTATTCCCCAGGCCGTGAACAGGCCGAAAATTAATTCAAAGTTAATCCATATTCGATCCGAAGTTTAACAAGTTTCGCTAAAGGGAAGGCGGGAAGCGACCGATTGCGTGCACCGAGGCGAAGTATACGATGGCGTTTAAGTAAAATCGATTATCCACAAATCTTTCGGCCGGCCGGGACGACATTAATGTCATTCAAGCGCAACGCAAATCGGCCGGGGCGAAAGATTGTCGGGCAGAAATTCTCTGGGAGCTGTGCCGCCTTTATGGAGTAAATAAGATTTTATTGCTTCGGACGTTTGCCAGTTCGCGTTTTACTGTAAAGTACGGAGAAACTTTTTTCTGATGGAGAAAAGACACTTCACATCGTCTCTCCGATTTTCCATATAGACGCGATTCGTATTCCTCCATACATATCACCGAGACAATGTGGGTCTTTCGCGATATCGATGAGCGGGATTTAGCGAAAATGCGGCACTCTCTAGGGCAGAGAAAACGAGTGTTTTATACCGAAATACGAATTCGGTTATATTGGCTTATTATAATAATCAAAAAAATATCCATTTAAATATTTGTTTTTCGTAGTCAGCCAAGTATCGGTATAAATACTTATATTTTTCGTTTGGTATCTGGAAACATTGTAAAATGTTATTACTAACCGTTTGATCTGTCGTGTCCTCTTTGAACGTTATAAATTAAATTTATAACCATTTTTTGTACGATTTCATGTTAACAAACGTAAAGTATTGAGAATTTCGTCAGATTTGATTCTTGTAAAGGCAGACTCTGTGTCCAATCGCTTCTGATACACTTTAACAAAATGGTGAGGGGTCGCTTAAACATAAATCTTGTGAGCAAATTTAGGTCGCTGCACTTTTGTTTTTGACAAAATTACGGCCAAAGTTCATCAAACACACGCAATCAACTCTCACATAGAAAATAGCCAAATAAATATCGGACAATGTTTTCTATGACGCTGTTTTGGTTTAAATAAATAGGGATCTTTACGTATGAAGTCTTAAAGCGATAAAAAAAATGCTGAAATAAATTAAATTCGTTATTGTATATCATTTTTTATTATAAGCAATATCTCCACCACTGTGTACATTTTTGTACTTCATAACACGCTCTAAAAATAGCACGGAATGCATTCTCTTAACTTTGATTGTAACTTTAGATTGTGCTTCACACGATGTCGAGGCAACATGCAACTAATTACAGCGTAGAATCGTGTTACAGGATGGTTGACCGTACACGCCAAAAGAAATACGTAAAAAAGTTTATTAGAATTATACAAGACGGGACCATGAATGACTGGTGTGGCAGCCTATGAAATTCATCGTCGTAAGAATTTACACGGTCCTTTGTGGCATTTCTTTCCCTTTTCTTTAGAAGAAAATGTTTTAAATAAAAATGAAAGTTACGAAATTGTAGAAATGTAGTACCGAAAATTAAAATCACTTACTTTAAATACAGAGTAGTAAAATGTATACACCCATACACTTATTTTTACTATCCTTATTATCCTTATTAACTTTAACTTTCTCTTTCACTCATTTTGCTTCTTGCAACGCTCTTTTCCAATGATCTAGATAATATTTTTCCCATACTACGTGACCAAAATTGATTCCATAAAATGATAATCATACTGTCTACTTAAATAATCAGATTTTCCTACTTGCCGAAAGATTAATACATAAAGGATATTAACAAATAAAATGAAGAAGAATATAGGTATTAAAATACAGTAATTACCACATAATTTAATACTTTCATGAGAAGTAAACCAGTATTACACCACTAACATTTACGTCTAAAATGCATGTAAAAAAAATATGCTATTAATTCCTAAAATATAGATACATATAAACAAATTAATTTACTATATGTCGGGTATAATTTGACCTCAATTTTCTCGAAAACGAAGGCGTAGTAATGCAAACCATTTTACAAAAGTTTTCTTTAAACAATCCTTAACCACTATGTGGTGTGTCACTCTAAGCTCATTAAAATCTGTGAAACGTAGGATCTGCTTTCCCTTTGTTGGATTAATTTTGAATGTTATATATATATATTTCCACTATTGTGTCATTACTGCTTCTTGGCTTTAATACTAAACCTACCGAAGCTGTCAAAATGACCACCATTTCTTAGAAAAATGGCTGTACTTCATAAGAGAGAGTTTTTTTTTGAGATTTTGCACGATTATACTGAAGAATCTGAGTTATTCTATCGATCGGTTGACATTTCTTCTTGATATCCTTTTTCTTTAAGAGTATACATGGTATACATAAATATTGTATATCCGGAAAGTGGCTGGTAGATTTAGTGTTAAAGGAATATCAATATTAAAGATACTTTATATTATTAGAGAGATGGAAACTTGCACACTAAATTTAAATATGTTAAATCAATTTAATAAAAAACGAAACTGGAGAAATCGAAATAATATTTTTCTACTTTTTTAACAGTTAAAAAAGTAATTTGTTACTTCATCGCAATATTTGTATTCATAAGAATGTTGAAAATCCATTTTGCGTGTGGTATTCCGCTTATTATAATGCATTTAATCTTTCCAATACTTTAATCGTGCAAAATTGCCGGTTGCAAAATTCGAAATTTGTACCGGCTGCATGACCGATCCCGAGGTCGCGGTAAAATACGACATTTTCTAGCAACGCCGGTTTTTAAAGCGGAAATTTGATTTTAGTGTCACATCCACGTGCACAATATAAAGTATTCATAGTGGAAACCACTCAACGTCCCACTTTGCTGGATTACGGTATCGACATGCGAACTGTTCAACGGGCGTAACCTTCGATCGTTAAATTATATTGGTGTCCAAATTTATGCGTATTCGCGCAACCGTGATAAAACGTTGTGTTCTTCTCATTATGTTATGTGATCGTCGATAAGGTCTATCCACATGTTGGGTCACACGAATAAAACAATGGTTTCCACAAACGTCATTTTCTATTTTACGAAATGTATTGAAGCATTTAATTTATGTCCATAAGAATAATTAGTAGAAAATATAGTTGAATTAAAAGTATTTTAATCAGAACTGTTAATTAATAATTCATTGAAAAAGCTGTTGTCGAGTGTAAAACTGCATCAATCGAGTGTAAGATTGATCTTTAACGAATATGATAGTTGAGTATATACCATTTCTTTTTGATTTGTTGTACAATTTGTTACGTACAAATAAATACTTTTTTAAGCACTAGAATAATTTGTCAAAAATGTAAGTGAACTGTGTATTATACTTAACATTATTGTCTTTGATACTCGAATCTACATGTATACTTAATAAGTTTTAAAAATACTTAAAAACTCGCGTATTTTCAAATGCACAATTACATTTAATTACACTGATATATGTCGAGTACAAATGAGGATTATCGATCGAGGTTTACGTAACAATTTTATAAAACTCTTGACAAACTTTCACGTACGACCCACCGAAGTTGAGCTGTTCAAAATTTAATCGCATTTTCATTATGCTGAAAACATTCTATTATTAATGTAACCAGCTTCCGTAAGAGTGTAATATGATCGAACGTTTGATATATCACAATTTGATACTTTAAGCAGAATAGCCTTTTCCACTTTTAATTTTCAAAGTTGTGACGGATGACACCGCGCAGTTTTGAGATTTTCAAAAAGTTTCGGCAACTCCGTACGCTGGACTGATGCAGGACTTGGTAATATTCATGTGCCCACTTTCAGAACGCACGAGACGAATATGAAATATGATAATTAATCACCCACATGCTTCTACGATTGCGGAGTATAAGTCAGCCGAATATTGAAGAGATGCCAATGTTGTGTATCACAAAAATTGTATCAGTAAACTTATAGCATTAAGAGTAACTTTCACAAAATATTTTGTACAGAGAAAAAAATATTATGTACGCTAATATATAAAACGTTACTTACGTATCGTAAAAATAATAAATCTGTTGTACGACAAAGGAGTAAATATAATAGCACGTTTATGACACAGAGTAACGTTCATAGTCTTTCAAAATTTCGTAAAAATGATATGTATCGTTTAATAAATATATATTTTATAAGCATATATTTCAGCAATTATAACCGACATATAAGTTAAAATAGATAGAAACATTTTTTACGTTCTTATACAATTATAGGTAGGGGTATTCTTTTAGCATTGAAAGTACTGTTTCAAATTATGTTTTCTTGAAGGACAAAAAAATTGCTTATGGTGGTGAATTAATTAAACGTACCAAATCCCAACAATTTAATAATTAAATAAAATACATTACAACAAATACTTGGGAACATATATTATTATACTATTACTAAATGTATATTATTGTACTACTAATCAAATATGGCAGATTGCCAAAAGCGGTAATACGTATGTACGGAAGTACAATAAAATCTCCATACTTGTCCCATTACACCTTTCTCGTAAATGTCGCTGAGCTGCTCTTATGCTTATGCTACCTACACCGGACACAACCAAGCGTGAAATGTGGCACACATTGCAATACGTGGTGGTACTCCTTTAAGAAGATTTCCGGGCTTCACACTTCATAATACAATAATGTAGGTTTTTAAATTGAACTTTCTTTAGCTGAAATGTTGAGTAATGTATTGGTAACATTTTGCTTAGATAAATAAAACCAGACACATATAATTATGAACACTTTTACTTATCCAATGTATATTTTACAACAAATTTTATTATATTATCGCCTCGGCTACATTAAAAAAAAACAGGTTATTAGCCACATTTAAAATAATAATAAAAAAAATGTATTTCACAATGTGCATACACGGTTATATGCTAAACGTTTGATGGCAGGATAAATCCAGCCTGCCATTAACCAACTCTGCATAAACCATCTCCATCATATATTATTAACACACCGAAAAGGCAATTTTGTTCAAATATCATATAAAAGTTATTAAAAATGTAAAAAAGTTTTTACACGGCAGTATTTAGTTTTTATTTCATAAATATGTAATCATATGCCTTCACTAGAAGCATCCAATTTTCTGTCAAATACACACTCCCTCTGCACGTGGATTGACAATAGAGGCTTATGCCTTTACGTTATCAATCTAATAGTGACTTCTTTCTTGTTGTCGTTAGTCAAATCGTGTTTCCTTCCTTATAAACGTTGCTCAAATCGTATCTTCTTCCGCGCTAATCTTCCAGCGGATACATTTAGGGAATATTGTGGAAGCATAGTTTACATTCGACATGAATGATAATGTGTAACGATATTTTACGTATCTTTCCAGCATCCTATACTGGCAATTCGATCAAAACGTTGATAAAAGTGTTACAAAAATGTTTTTGAAACCCCCCAATGCCGTAGCTCTGGTCCTACGCCTATGTTATGTTGCTCGGACCCAATCAACCGTGTCATATGGTACACTGTGCGGCACACGGCCGAGTTCTTTTGACAAGAATTTTCGCTTCACAATACGCAATGCAGCAATAAAACTTGTTTAATTGAACTTGCCTTTTTTAAAATTCATTTTCGACATCAATTGCTAAAGTTATTTGGTGTAGGTCCTACTATTTAAGAGGGATTTCGAATCACGGCCATTTTTTTATCTGAAATGTTATTTAATATGACATATTAATGAGATTTTTCCGATCAAAATAAGACTAAACACGATGTAATTTTTACCATAATTATTTATTTGTAATATCCCTACTGCCGTATGAAATAAATGACTGAGTACATATTAAATAAGTAAATGTGCTTGTAATCATATCGTGTTCGGTGTCATGCTGATCTACAAAATGTTAAAAGAATATCTCAGATAAAAAAATGAAATAAAAACACAATGAAAAAAATGAAATAAAAACACAAAATGAAAAAAATCACAATACATTTTACGCTGAATTTGCAATGTCTGACTTGCCTTGCATCCTGTTCTACCTCTTTTGTCTGCAGTTCCCTTTATTCTAGAAAAATGCGTTGTCGCAATTTCTTGAAAATTTCAGAATTTACCTAGGTAATACTAAAACAGATATTACCGTACTCTATAAGTATTAAATAACTAAACGTGGGCGTAACAACGTGGTCTCATTTTAATCGACAAAATATCACTAATATGGTAAAAATAGCATTCAAATAAAAAACATAAAATTAAAAATGAATAACAATACTTTTTGGGCTAGTTTTTAAATGTCTCGCTTGCTTCGCTTGCATTTAACCTGATTCTTTTGTCCCGAGTCCCTTTTCTGTATTGTACCCTTTGTTCTGCAGAACACAAAGACAGGTTAGGAACCGAGAAAACCGTGTCACCTCCATCGCGAATGTCGCAAATCCTATCCATGCTGAGCGGCATTCATGGAGAGTTTACTGTAACAACGATGTGTAACACTCAGTCACAGCAACTGACATGCAAATATTCTGCCGTATATATCGATGATTCTGTGCAAGAGTACACTATAGCCAAAGGTTTGAGCAGAAAGTCCTAAGCCAAATGAACTTAGCAGTCACTACTGAAATTAAATAAAAAAAGGAATATATTTCCCACATTTTGTAACACACAAAACACGTAAAACCCTTTACACGACGAATATTTAGGTATTTAAACGGAATTTTATCATCGATCGATTTGCACGTGCTAAATGCACAATACTGCCCGCGAACTTTAGATTTCATAACGCGTGCATATGTTCAAATAATGCGAATATTCTGTACGCTTGGAATACACCTCGGTACGGAGGATCACGAGTAGCGAGATGTTAAGAGATTTTGGAAAACGCGAGAATTTCGGGGAATGGCTAGTCTGATCAGTGTTTGTTTTACATACACGAAATTTAACGACGGAAATCGAGCGGCGAGGCGTGGCGGGTTATATTAGTGCGGACGGGTAAAATACGTGCGTAATTCATTTTGCCACCAAATGAACCCTTATCTTCGCCCGGCGTTGGCCGCTTGCCCGTGGTAAGCGCCGAAACAATTTCATGGTTCACCAAATTCCTGACAAAAGTCAAAAATTTTCGTGGTGGGCGCCAAAAAAGGCGCGTCAGTTTGTCCGCAATCGCGGATTTTGCTTACATACGTAAGCACTACGTAGGTATGCATCATAAATTTTGAACTCGCAATTCTGAACGAGCATTGCGTTCGTGCAATCAGCTGATGGAAGAATTGCGATCATCGCTACGAAAGTTTGACCGTAAGGTTTACGATGCTGCTCGAGGCTTTCAAGCGACTCGTGACGAGCCAAGACGGCTTTATTGTTCTATAAACTTGGCTCACGAGAAGTCTGCGTCAACATTTGCCTTGTATACCCTAATAAGTTCATTAAATTGACGACTTGGATTAAGATTTGAATCGCGAGTGTTATATTAAGTCTGCCTGAAAGTACCCCGGTTGTTTTTGCATCAAACTTTATCATGATACCTGTTAATGTAAATCAACCCTTGTAACATTGACGATGATATTCACTGTCAAATATGATATTCTTTGGTTGATTCAACGTATTCTGTTTTTAAGGAAATGTGTGAGATTCTTAAAGGGCTAAT
This sequence comes from Ampulex compressa, assembly GCA_038496175.1. Classification (NCBI taxonomy): domain Eukaryota; kingdom Metazoa; phylum Arthropoda; class Insecta; order Hymenoptera; family Ampulicidae; genus Ampulex; species Ampulex compressa. The sequence goes on from JBCFXI010000794.1 coordinate 85,591, forward strand.
ATCAAAACTACTGATTATTAACGTAATATATTGAAATACACTATAAATATCAGGTGCACCGGTATGAACTGAGCGTTTTTTGTGAGAATGAAACACCAATTTTAAATGGAAAAGTAAAAAAATTTTATTTAAAGTATCGACCATTGCTTTCTACACATTTTGACCGCCTTTCTGGCAATTTGTGGATACCACGCCAATAGAAATGTTCGTCTTCTGAAGCAAACCAATCGGACACCCAATTTTCGATTTCTTCGTAGGAATCAAAGTGCTGCTCAGCCAATGCGTGTCCCATCGATGAAAACAAATGGTAGTCGGAAAAGGCCAAGTCTGGTGAATACAGCGGGTGGGGTAGCAACTCCCAGCCAAGTGCTTTGATTGTATCCTGAACCGGTTTTGCTTTGTGTGCAGGTGCATTGTCGTGTAACAAAATTACTTTGCCGTATCTTCTGGCCCATTCTGATCGTTTTTCGATCGATGCATGGTTCAAATTGATCATTTGTTGTCTATAGCGATTAGTGTTAACAGTTTCACCAGCTTTTAGAAGCTCGTGATACACCACACCTTTCTGATCCCACCAAACACGGAGCATTGCCTTCTTGCCGAATCGATCTGGTTTTGCGGTCGATGTTGATGGTAGTCTCGGATTAACCCATGATTTTTTCCGTTTAGGATTCTTAAAACAAATCCATTTTTCAGCGCCAGTAACGATTCGATGCAAAACTGATTTTTTTCTTGTCTTTGAAGCAAAATTTCACAAGCGTTTTTTTCGGATTTTCATCTGTCTTTCATTCGATTCATGTGGCACCCATTTTCCACACTTTTGGATCTTCCCCATAGCTTTTAAACGGTCAGAAATTGTTTGTTGTGCATCATTTAACATTGCTGCCATTTGCTTTTGACTCAAAGTATCATCTTCATCCAATATTGCTTGTAATTCGGCGTCTTCACATTTTCTTGGTGGTCTCCCACGTGCTTCATTTCTCACATCAAAATCATTATCTCTGAACCGTTGAAACCATCTTTTGCATGTTGCTTCTGATAGAGCATGATCAGCATGTGCCTCGACGAGCATTCGATACGACTCTGCAGCACTTTTCTTCAAATGCAAACAAAAAATTAATGCTTTCCGCAAATCATCACTTTCTGATAAAAAAAATTCGATATTTTTAACACGATGAAAAAATATGATGTTGTTTGTTCAATGACTTGATGTATATTAAATCTGTTTGACAGATGTCATAGCAACCAACAAAAAAAAAAATTAAAGTTTGTTCACAACAAATGTTCCCTATCGACACATTTGTTTCTTAACGCTCATTTTATACCGGTACACCTGATATATATAACAGGAAAGAAGTGAAAAGGAAGGTAAGTTGATTCAGATGATCATTTATGTACCGCATCAAATGAATACAAACTTTTCGAAAATGCACCATTATCAAATTTGGCGAATTTTTACAAAAATGAACTCAAGACTGAATTATTTCAACAGCTTTAATGGTTTTGCTGTTAAATCCGAAAGAATCATTTTTTAACAAATACTATCATGAATATCATAGCACATCTGTGATCGGATTCATAGAATATCCGGCATGGTGTTAATTTCAATAAAACTAATACGTGCCTGTGTCCAACTGTTTTTAATCTTTTTCTGTTGCAGTTGTATGCGGCGTCGGGGCGGATGTGGCATATCATCGGCACGTCATGGGGTTTTACGTTACGTGAGGATAATTCAACATGCGTATACCGTAATTCAACTCACACATTATCAGATTCCAAGCACGAAGTACCACAAAAAAGAATATTGAAAGGGATAGGGCGAGAGAGCAAAAAGTTTCAATGTAGAAATTCAGCAATCCTTTCAAGCAGCAGTCGTTCTATAATAAACGGGCGTCTTTCGCTTAAAACAATATCAGTTCAATGTATTTTGTTGCCGGATATAAGTAATTTTTATTAAAAATCCTATCAAAAGTTTGGTAAACGCTGAAACACTTGTTTTAAGTTTTTAAGATTTTAAATATATACAATTCTGTTATGGTATCGTTTTTATCAGCATCACTCAAATAAAGCAATGTTTTCTTACCATAAATTTATTTATACCACTTTCAAAAAATAAACGTTGATATGATTTTTCTTAACACGTTCCATGCCAGACCCATTGTTGATTACTTTCGTACTTATGTTTAGTTTTTGTTCAAGCTGCGTGGCATGTATCTCCTTACGATATTACAATGTGCTTCTAACGTAGTCTCACGATTTTTTTAACTGTTAAACAACAATTCTTTTTTAATTTTTCATTTTGCAAGGAGAATTCTGAATAGTCTAAAATGGAAAATTCAATGTGGGGCGTATACTAGTTTGTTCGATAAGTTCGCGGAGCACCGTCTATTCGTCAGTAGCACTAAAGCTTCGATATCGGTTTAACATTTCACCTTTTATAAGAAACTCAACCATAATTGAAATATTTTTATGCAATATTTTAAATAAAGTTTTGGTTTTCAAAAAACTTTGTCAGCAACATTCGACGCGTGTTTTACCATTTAAAGTCTTTTTAGTTTAAAGTCTTTAACTTTTAAAGTAATTTTTACATCTATAAATTCTTTTTTCACTTTCGTTCCACGAGCTTACTGGACAACATAGTACACCCCACGCGGCACCGCACATGTTAACACATTGCTGACCGGTCACGAGTTAACTCGTGATATCGTGGCCAAACGTTGGTGACCGGTCACGACTTAACTCGTGTTTTCGTAGCCAAGTCTCGGTGACCGGTCACGTGTTAGCTCGTAGTTTTGTAGCCAATCGTTAGTGACCGGTGACTGTTACACATTTTATCATACGAAAAAGAAATATTAAGAGTTAAATAATAAACAAAATTTATTAAAGTTAATTTATATTGTTTTACTTTCACATCCGCTTTCAAAACAGTAGCCGGCCACATGAGGTAAATTTTCGGAACAGTTGCCGGTCAGCAATGTGTTAATAACTCGGATACAACAATTTCTTCTAATAAACATTTTTCCAATCTTAAAAGATGACGCATTCTTGCCCCATCTTTTTATACTGGTAATAAATTATGTTAGATTCTATAATCTTGAGTTCGCATGTTTCTATGAATAATCTAATTAAATACGTCAATATGTGTTATAACAATTATAATTATACATTTATGTGCAGTTGATAAATCGGGCGCGTATCGATTACAGGGTTTAATCGGGGCCAGTCGCTCCCTTCCATCTAATACCACAACAGTCATATTCCAAATTCTCATCAGTATAGCGAGAAGAAATATAAAATTAGAATATCCTTAGCGTTGTTAGAGCTCAAGATGCCTGATCTTATTTCTAAACAATAACACGTAAGGTTTCTCAAAGGTTATAAATAAAAACGTTGGCTAAGTTATCGATACTCTGAAAATGACCGAGCTTATAAATTTAAACTGTCTCTCACTCTATATAATATATATGTATATAACATTCGGATGGTTCCTTCGAATAACGTATAATGTTCGAACGCTCTTCCATTATAGTCCAGGCATTTTAACATCCGCTTCTTGCCGTAGCGAAACACATTCCTGATGCCCCTTTTCGCAATTTTGAATATTTCTTGTTCAATGCGTTATTGCAGCTCCTGAAGATTATTAATGGACTGTGAATATACCATATCTTTTAGAGATCCCCATAAAAAGTAATCGAGAGATATAAGGTCTGGTAATCGCGATAGCCGTAAAATCGGCCCAAGTGTATCAATCTATTTCACTCCATAAGTTTTATTTAAATGTCTGGCAACTATTTGCGAATTATGTGCTAAAACACCGTCTTGCTGAAAATACCTCATGTTTCGTGTAAGATCTGTATCATGTAAGAGAATTAGTAGGTCGGATTTCAGAAAGTTTAGGAACCTTTGACTGTTAAATGTTCCATTAAAAAAATGTGGACTGACAATCCATTTGCCAAAAATTCCACACCGAACATTTACACTGTACCGTATTGTAATGAAAAATATTAAAATATAAAATTTATTAATTGTTAGTGTTCCTCCTGAGACGCAGATTTTCAGTGAACACTTGTATGTTCATTATGTCGATTGAATATCCCAAAGTTTATGAGTGTTGTCTCGTCTGTCCAGTGAATTTGAAATGTAAAATTTTTATTTTTCTGAACACGCTGTAAACAAAATATCAGTAGCAGTCCGTTAGGCCTTCGTTCTTACGCCACAATGTTTGCCCAATAGAAAGTCAATAGGGATATAAGTTTTATGTATCCAGAATACGTTGAACCGAGGATTTTGAAATTCCAAATTCTCTATCCAGATCTCGCACGGATGCATGGAAATTTGATTTGAGGATCACCAGCACTGCTATCACATGACCATCTTCAACGGTTGCCCTTTTGGCTTCTGGAAGGTGCCGTGTTGGCATAACTTGGACTCCAGTTTGTAAAAATACGAACGCGAGGGTTGTTGTCGATTGAGATATGTCTCTCAATACAGCCTCAGGACAATTTTGATTACATTTGCTAAACAAAATGCACATATCAAGTGCTTAACTATTCGTAAATGACATGATTCCGAAACACTGGGTAGGCAAAGAATGGCACACGGGTAGTGAATAGTTACCGATGGCAATCTTAATCTTATACTGACCAGTATATGCAGCCGCCTCATGTTTACAAACATTGTAATCAAACACAATGTATTTAAGTACTCCGGAATACTTGCCGAGAGACGCAAATAATTCAGGGAATTTTTAGCTTCGATAACTTTCTAACGAATAAGTTTAGGGCATAAGTGTATTTGTATTTTTATGTGGGGGACAAAAAATTGCATGGACTGGTGCAAACAAAAACATACGTTTCTATTTAACACGTTGAACGTTATGTAACCCAGACGTGGGTTACGGTGATGTTTCAGCGGAGGCTCTCAAACTACCACTCTCGGCTTAACCGCCTCGGATTGTTCAGCGGGATATGATTTTCAGCTACCTCCAGGTTTTTCCACGTTTTAATTAATTTTTACTTAAGCAAGTATTCGTTTACCGAATGTATAGTTATTTGACCAGCTTATTATGTGGCCAGCCTTTGGTTGAGTTTTCTATAGAGTAATAAAACTTCTGGTGAACACTTGCTCAGGCATTCATTACCGTTTGTCTAGTGTAGTAACAACGTTGTTGAAAATAATTTTCATGGTTTTCTCTGTGAGGCGACGATCAAATTCATGCTACGCTTCATGTGGCGGCGCGGTACTGCCTGCTTGTGCCTTTAGCGCTGCCGATTTCGTGAAGTCCCCAACTAGCGAATTTCGGGCGTCCCTGACACTCTAGGCCCAAATAGATGTGATACGCAAGGGTTTTTACGGCGTGGCGTATACCCAACATAGGAATAACCCATCCGCCGCGCTTTAAAGGGACAATCTTCAATTACAATTTTTTAATTTTGAGAAAGAATCATTGATCACCTTTTGGTTGATAATCGCCACAGTGAAGAAATAGCATCTGTAAAGAAAATACCGTCAGAAAAACATTCACATTTTCTTCAATCCTACAAAGGATCTACAAGAATCGCAAGACAGAGATCTAAAGAATATTACAACCGCTTTCGAAAACAAGAGTTTGACAGTACGCCGTGAAGAAAACTAAAAACGTAACAACGTATACTAATCGTTGTAAGAAACAGCCAGCACTCCGTTTACGATGCTTTGAAAAGTTACATAAAAATGAATAAATCGTTGAAATACAAGTGTGACCCACCGGTGATACTCGTGGCCTCACGCCACAATCATGTTTGACCCACCGGTAATGCAAGCCGGCGTCAACGTGTTAAATAAAAAATTTAGATTGCTTACACTCCCAACCTCGTTCGAGATAGTGGTAGGACAGCGATAGGCTTGTGATCGTTCAGAAACCGGCATTCACGCGGGACGGGCGTCCAACGTGTTAAAAAAAAGCGCAATTGCATTTTTCTGATTTGCATATTATTACACCGTTTAATATCATTTAACTTTTAATTATAACATCTTTGTCTATTCCCAACAGTTTAGAAGATACATCCTATTTCAGTTGTAATGGGCATCCTCTATATGTATGTGTGTATATATATATATATATATATATATATATATATATATATGTATATGTATATGTATATATATGTAAACGAGGAAACTTTCCGTTTAGTATGACTCTATTGGCACGATTGATTTCGGAAGAAAACTGATGGACCGAAAAAACGACCTTCGCGTTTTCAGTAACGAACGTAGTTTGTTCTGTACAATTTTACGTGTGTAATTTTTAACGTCTAAATTGATGACTTGAGAATCAATTTTCATAGATAACCTTGTACATTAATTTTTGGGTGTATTATCATTTATCATCTAATTCATGTAAATAAATTTCATAGAACGTTGGTCAGTATATACATACATATACATACAGGGTTTCCCCGTAAATATACACGGAACTTTATTCTTATTTTTTACCTTTTTTGACTATATTGGCATATGTAACATATGCGCATGGAAAATACCAAAAGTAATAAATAATGCGAATAGTTCTGAAAGATAATAATGACAGTAAATAAAACCTGAGTAAAGCGGAAATAAAGGACCCAGGAGAGAAAAAGTTTGTAGTAGAGTCGGTGTAGAGGAAAGAAAACACCAGAGTCTGGAGAACGAGAGAAGGAAAAAAAGAGGAGAAAGATAATTAAACAACTGAATCGGATAATACATAAGAAATCAGCCGGACTTGATTCTACGTGTAATGAAACAACTGTTGGCAAAAAAGTAAGGATAGTAAATTCCAAGTTCGTTAATAAAGTGTGGGAGAAAGCAAGATTTCCGAAAGACTAGAAATTAGGGATGGTTATTCAATTGACAGAAGAGTAAAAAAATAATCTATAAAGAAATGATATAAAAGTAACGCTATCCAACAGAGCATATCAAATATAGGCAGAAATATTAAACAAAAAGTTAAGAAAGGTAGAAGGGAAAATGGATAAAAAACAGTTTAGAATACAAAGCAATGAAGGAAAGCAATAAACAAAATAAATTTACTGAATTACGTGCTAGACAGAAAACTAACAAAAAAAGAATGTATACTACTTGCCTTGTTTGTATACTAATATGGCATTTAATAAGGTATATAGAAACATAATAAGTAGAGTTCTAATAGAACAAAGAATAGAAATTACATTATAGAAAAACAAAATTAATATATATATAAGAAAGCACGGAATGTATATAAGGTGAGGGAAAGAAAGATGAAAGCTTTCTACGGAAAAGGGGATTCAGGTTGGGATTATATATTGAGCTGCATCTTACTCAACATATTCGTGTTGAACTAAGAAAACGAATTCGGCAATGCAAATGTAGGCGTGGTAATAGTGAGTACAGAGAAGGTATCGAGATTAACATACGCAGATAACAGAAGAACTGGTTTAAAATATTATCACTTTTATTTTCCGACTTACTGCCAAAACTGTTAACAATTTTTAAGGCGTAACATTTCAATGTGTCCATATTTATAAAATGTTTGCTTTATTATATAGCATTTTAAACACGGGCAGTTTTTAAAACAATAGAAAAGAATACTAAAAGCTACATATCAGCAAATTGAAATATTTATTAACCGAAGACGTAATGCTGACGCTGTGTAAAAATGAGCCGTTGAGTTGCTGAATGTGAACGATTCGAATTCTGGACCTTTCGCTTTCCGAGCAATTACTCTGACCACTAATCTATCCAGCTACATATGCTGCTCGAACATTCGCGCTCGAATGTTTTTCTGTCGTCATCTACGTCATAGTATGTGAATGTCACCGGAGCCGTCTGCTACATCGGCTTCTAATTTCACATCGTCTTTTATATATCGCACTCTCCTTCTATTACTCTCAACTAACACCAGCGTTTATATTGTCATTTTGTGTCGTCGGACGCCCGCCATGGCTCTCGATTAACACTGCCGTTTAACTTCGTACGTTCGACTCATCGTTATTATATCGTCTTTCGAAGATGGCTTCATGAGAATCGAATCCTGCATCCATGCTACTTTTAACATCAAATGTAGCCGCTGCGGAAAAATTTCAGCAGTAGGGTTGCAGAGCCAGGATTTAAATCCGAGACCTATCGGTTTCCGGGTGTCTGCTCTGACCAAAGCTACTTAGGCCCTTCGGTCAAATCATTCCCCTAACATCTATTTGTGTTATGGAGAACTTCCGATTATACAGTTCTGTGCTGCATGACGCGTATATGCACCATGCTGAATTTTCCATTCAGAATATTTGGAATTCTTCTCGCAAAACGAAAAATTAAAAGAGAAATGGGTTTTGCCTAATATAAAGATCATAAAATATATGTTAGAAGCAAATTATAATAGCGTAGGGAGATACAAGCCACGTGGCTTGAACAAAAACCAAAAGTAAATGCGAAAGTAATAAAAAATCGACATAAAACATGTTAAATGCTGACAGTCTATTTATGATATTAACAAAAATATATGTTATTTTCAATAACTGCACAGACATTTTGTACTAACATCTTAATACTAAAAATATTTCACTGTAAGTAGTTATGATCCTAAGTATATAGAGAATAGTGCGAATTAAGTCGCGTTTTCATTGTCTGCATATTTTCATATCTGGAAATAGTTTTGAGAGCCATATTAAGACAATTTATACGAAGATCCTTAGAGCATTGATGTATATAGAATATAACCGAATATGTATAAATATAAAAATACATTATAAGCGATTAAATAATTCAAATGCAGATGTGAAGAAAATGGCTTGATTTTCGAGAGCATAAAGGGGATTGGATTCCACCACGATAATTTCAGTACAAGTACACAAAATGTTATAAGAAAATTTAGAATCATCTTGCAGCTTCTCGTAATAATGTCGCTGAAGGTTTATTTTTATTCTTATCCTTATAAGTTTTAGTGGCAGAAAATGCTTTAACAATAAAAAAAAATGGAAGCTAATTTCAGAGCCAATTATAAACACTTATATGAAATATGTCAATGACGAACCTGAAAGATAAAATATGTTAGTAATTTGTAATAAACATTATATCCTTGACAAATAGTAAACTGGACGTTCTTTATCAAAGAGAGAATTTTAGCCACAGAAAGTGACAAAAGTTTGCTAATGGATCAGTGTAGTTAGTGAAACAAATAAGGGTCACGGCCTCAATGAGGAACAAACTGCGTGCGCTTTTAACATCGAATGTCTGCTGTCACTCGCTAATAAAACTATGGCAGTACATCTCTAATCTTATTCGAATTAATGGAAAAATAAACTGTACTAGAGTAAAATCAGAAAACATGCACCTCTAATTTGTTAATTTAAAAAACGCCTATTGAAATCTTCTCCAATAATTAGAGTACAATAGCATAATGAGCCGTTTATAGATTAAAGAAAAAACTATTAAGAATACATTTATGTGTATTTATGTTTAATTAAAAGTAAACCACGAATTTAAAAATTGGACAATTTTTTAACAATTCGCCCAATTCTATTTAAATTCAAGTTATGGTTAAGATATTGCGTGAAATGTATACACGTTGTGAACTAAAGCAATTGAAAAATTGTTAGAAACAAAAAACAAATTCAGCAAATGCTAAATGGGGCAAAAATAAACATGAATTGACAATATCTTTCTTTCTCTCATAATTTATGTTTTTTACGTAATTATATTCTTCAATAAACGATTATGCAAGGAGAAAAATTATATAGGAATAAAAGATAAGATTAAATCCAAATTAAATCAAAATTTAAGCAGATGATGGGACTCCCAAAGGGGATCGTTTATGTGTTCGCATCAAGGCCTACGCTAAAAATGTTGCATCACGTAATGACATGTGTATATAATACCGACTTTGTTTCTTTATGCAAACTACGTTTCCTGATACGTCACAAACAAAATTCTATAGTATAGCTAGCAGTTGGTTTTTATCATACATTGAAGCATTTTCAATCAACAGTTGTCCAAGTCTTTTAGTATCTACACAAAAGACATTACGTCATATAATGTGCATTGTCGTTCATAAGTCAGCGGATGTTTGGTAGAAGTAAAAACTAGACAATTTCACAGTATAAAAGATACTGTAGAGCTACAGTCGTATGCTTAGAAGGTCGGACAGCCACGCGCGCGACCCGAGTTCAAATCCTGCCCATCACTGCTTTTTCCTTGTCATATGATATACGTAACTCTGATAGTTCACAACTCACCTGAAACAGTAGATCCTAAGAAAATGACCTTAGTAAAATCGGTGCTGATAATAAAAAAGAAAGATTGTATATCTTAAGAAATAAAAGAAGGTACCATTTGCTAAATGTTATTGGAAGATGAGTACATTTATATTTCAATAAGCACATAATGACATCTGTAGAGTATTATCATAACTTGCGACTGAACAAGCGATGCAAAAATTCACAGTTGAAGATTGTCGATCCGCAAGGAAACATGTAAAAGTGTAAGACGACATTTTGTTCAATCTCTTAATTAAAAGTTATAAATAAACGTAGTTTATTAATTCAATCATCTCAAAGAGACAGTGTGTTATTCCAACAAAAGTAGTGCAAATATAATATCTATTGAAATTATACAGAATGTTAAAAAATCGATTCAATATTTAATATTTTACATAAATGTAAGATGCGGGGAAAAACTTTGGATCGTTGAGTTACTGAGCCGAGAATCAAACCTGCGATCTTTCGCTCACCGAAGGATTGCTTTACCTGCTATTATAAGTTACCCAGTCCTAATCCTACGTAGATTACAATGTATTCAATGAAAAAATCCTAGTAAACATAAGTCAAAAGGTTAACCGTTTCTTGGACACAATTATTTCTCTACTAGTATTCCCATTGACTTATTATTTCTTTTCATTCCCACACACTTTCTCATCTTCTTACAGATTTCTTTATCTTCTTCCTACAATAATGTTTTTAAGAACTTAAAGTAATTCCTAAACACATTTCTTTAATCGCGCAATTTGATTTTCTCGCCAACTTCCTATCCCATCCATACTCTCTGCGTACTGCCGACTTCTTGTTTCCATGTCTATAAATGTTTTGCACATGAAATTTCAAATTGACGTGCTAACAGTCTCTTCATAACCTTTTCAAAACTCACACTAAAGTCGGTTATTCCAGCAGTTACAATTATAAAACCAAATAATAGGTAATCTTCACCAACTTCTCCGATTTTTTTCGCAAACAGATTACGCTATAACACCTGGAATATTGAAAAAACCAAGAATTGATTAGCCCACACGCATTTACGTTTCATTAAGTAATATGATAAGGTATGCCTTTATACACTCTATTCAAAATTCTTTCACACATAATTCTACACATTCATATAATTCATACAATGTGTGACATAATTTTGTTTGCGTGCCCTCCGTATAATTTGCAAACAGACGATAGTTTCATATAATTTAAGTCCTCTTGAGCGCTATTGTAAAACACCTTAGCCTAATCCATACCATATTTGGACTTGTCTTAGTACAATTTTTTAATGGAAAAAGTATTTCCTTTTTTAATTTTATATTACCTCTTATCATCCTATTTTATATCAGTATATCACTCTAATGTATAATTTTATAATATTCAACCTTCAACATATTCCTGAAGAGGGCTCGCAGTATAGCCGAAACATCAAATTCGATACGATTTGATTCATTACCCACACATCTGGTAATCAAAAAAATGTGCTCGACGACGTCTCAAATGACATTCGACTTACGAAGTTGTAAACTCTCTAAAAAATTTCGCATCTCTTCCAAAATTCAGTTACGTAATTCTCCTAAGTTATTCACCAACAAAGAGTACACATTGCCTTTCAAATATATTCATAAAATGAATTTCGAAGAATGCAAATCGTAAAACTAAAGAGGCCGTGCAATTGGTCCACGACGTCTAATCCATTTTTAATCGACCGCCGTATTCACATACTTTCTGACATTACGCACAAAATGGGTTGAAACCCAGTCATGTGTATACCACACAGATAATCTTTCTGTCAAGGATATCTTGTCCAAGTACTGAGGTAATATATTCATTGAGAAATTGGGATACGCAGAACCTGATAGTCGATTTGAAAGTATACAGGGTCAATGCGCTGACCTACCGTAATGTCTATCGAAACATTTAACGCAAAAGGATATTTGTAATTTCTTTGAATAAATGCGTGAAGATTTTCTTCTGCCCGCACGTGATTATTGTGGACATTTTTACCTCCATTTCATGTAAATGTACCGTCATCGGTGAATAAAATGCATAATACGAAATTTGGATTCGAAGCACATTTTTCGAATAGCGACTATAGAAATTGTATTTTGGCTTAATAATCCGATGGAGTAAGTACTTGCACTTGTTGGATATAGTATGAATAGCGTTATTGCTCATGAAAAGTTCTCCATACAAGAGTATTGTTAAACCTTGCAGCATCGGATATTCTTGTTACACTGGTTCCAGGATTTTTGTGTACATTTCGTAAAATGCCATTCCCCATATTGGATGTTGATACAGATCTAAGTCTACCAAAGTTTCGATCGTGAGTTCTAAACGATCCTACTTTAGTACACCATTTATCAATATTTTAAAACAGCGCATGAGAACAAATTTACCAATTAAGAAACTTTAGCATGTAAAGAAATTGTGCAGTTGAAGCACCTCTGTTAGCACAGCTATATGTAAAATGAGTATCTACAATTTCTTCATTAGAATAATACGCTGACGTTTTCAACAAGATACCTTGTCAATGTGTAATACTAAGTATATTTAACACTAAACTTACCGAAGTGATGAAAATGACCGGTCAGTCGTTTCTTAGAAAAAATTGCTGTACTTCCTAACGGGATTTATTACGTATTTTTTCAGATTTTGCATGATTGCACAGTGTGAATTATTCTATTGACCCATTGACATCTCTTCTTAATCCTATTTTTCTTTAAGGATATAATATATCTATATATTATATGGTATACAAAAGTATGTCCAGAAAGTGCTGGTAGGTTTAGTGTTAAAATACGTACGGAAATTCGATGAAAGCATACAGAAGGCGGTTTGTAATTAATGAGGTAAATATCGCATACCGTCAGAAAAGCCAATAAATCAATCACATTCAAAATATTTATATTTCAAAAACGGTTGAGCTTTCAATTTTTGTTCACTACAACTTTTTTACTGAGTATGTTCTATGTACCATATAAATATAACACTGTTTTTTTAACATAATGCACATATGTATAATATATTTCACATCTCTGTATTTACGTAAAATACTGTAACAATCATCAAACATAAAACGGATATAAGAATAAAAGCGGAAATATATGACAATGTTATTGTGGGAGCTACGGTGGTCCACGGATGAGACTGCCACGCGGCAGACCCGGATTCGAATCCCGCTCATCACCTCTGGTTTTTCTATGTGATATGTATACCGTAGCTCTGGTGGTTCGGAACTCACCTTAAACAGTAGGTCCTAGACCAAATGACCTTAGCAGTCGGTGCCGAAAATTTAAAAAAATTTTATTGTGATAAATACCTTATGATAGAAAAATATGTATAAAACTCAGTTAACGATCAATTATAAAAACATAAAGTAATAAAATTATGCTAAAATATTGTATCTACGGCTTAACGATAGTTTTCTTTCACACTGAGTCGAGTAACTGTCATAATTCGCAGACGTCGCCAATCTTTTCACAATATTACGATTAAGCTTCGAATCATAGGATCTGAATATGTTAGCAAGATTTTTTTTTAATTGAACGCTGTTTTTTGATAGCTTTATGATAATGTTTTTACAGTACTTAAACGCATCAAGTTTCTAGGAAAATTTCATTTCAAACATATGTTTATGTGGATGCTAGGTGGATGCAAGGATAAAAAGAGGAAATGAAAAGAAAAAATTAATCAATCTATCTGATGCTCGATTAATGAGTAAATTTCTCTTAAATAATACTTTATGGGCAGATATAAACAGGAATGAAAGAAAAAAACAATGGATGATGTTTCAACCAAGAGGTCCATGTCCTTCCACACAATTCATTTACTATCTAAAAATAATGAATAAGCACACCAATACACGGAACGAGCATATTAATAAAGAATTTTTACCTTAAAAGTATATCATTATTTCAGTGGTTTATCGAGTGTATGGCCTTGTAATTACGGGAATTCCATACATAACTGGTAATATAATCGCCTAGGTTATATATCTTGCGTGTGATTCTCAGAATCCATTTGCGTAAATGGCTCCAGTATCGTTAACATTGTACATATGTATGATATCCATTTTGCCTAGAAAAATCATATATATGCACAGTGACTAATTTGAACTATATTTGCTAGAAGAACAATATAAAAACATATTTAATCTATTCCTTTATACGGAATTACAATTTAACAGTTATACTATCGCGCTCTTTCGAATAAACAACAATAATACTAACAAATCTGAGTTACTGTTGTCAAATTATCATGCTGACAAAACATAGAGAAAAAAATGTAGAAAAAGCTAAAAATAACAAAATTTACAATTCATTACGCCAACTGAATCAATACCGAAAAAGTAAATGTTAAAATATTGATGCATTAACACGTTGTCTACTACGCACATTTGCAAGGAAATCTTCGTCAGACCACGCGCGCTGCTTAGAATTGCGCTAGTATTGTAGTATAGTAATGCCAAGCGCACTTCTAAGATCAAAACTTCCTCGATGCAGGTGTGAAAACATATTAGGGTCATTGTTTCTTATTATAGTAGAAGATAATTACGTTTAAACCGGTATGCTTATGGACATTCATTCATTCAAAGAAAGACGACTATTTCTTTTGTTTAGAGTGTTTCGATATGATACATTAAAATTTTTTGCTAAGAAATATTTCAGTATAGTAATGATGTGATCCTGGAATGATTGAAAATTTATTGAAACAGTGTAATTTCTTTAGTTTTATATCGTATTTTGTACTGTCAGTCACCAGTGAGTGGTGTAGCAGTAAATGTGTGAAAAAGGAATTTATAAAGCAGAAACCACAAATTAATGATTAGTCATGACTTTATAATTCATCATAAAATTTACTAAGCAAATCTTTTCACAGACAAAAAAAAATACACAATAAGAATACATACAATTAGATAGAAAATAAGATTAAAACGCGGATAGATCAATGAAATCTTTCAATTACGATAATTCAGCAGTAACTTTTTTATATGTCAAAGGAAACTACAAAACAACATAATAGCCCGTTTTCTCGTCCATCTTTCGGCAATACGAGATTATTTTCTCGAGTTATGGCATTCCCGGAAGGATTTCCAGAGCGTTTCGCGATACAGGAGATGGCGCAAATCCCAAAGATAGCCTTAATTGTCACTGACACGGTTCACGTAATTCCGTAGAAACTCTCGGCGGTTCGTCCGGACGTTTCTCTTTCTCTCTTTCTCTCGGAAGTAAGCATCCATGCACACCTATCCGTGAAATTGTTATACGTGTATTTTCCCGTAACACCCAGGGCCATTGTTCCCCGATGATTCTCCAGTGTTACGTCACATCAGCCAGAGCCATCAAACGTATACTTAACACCAGAACTACCCAAGCAGTCAAAACGACCAGTCTGTAATTCCTTACGAAAATAGGAGTAGTTTATGGTGGTATATTTTCCAAGGTTTCACGTTATTTATTTGCAGTATTCAAATAATGAAATGGAACCTTTTCTTTGTGGCACCTTTTTTTTAATATTTTTATTATTAATTTTTTAATATTAATTATTAACATATCGTCCGCTATCGACGTAGTTATACGTCATTTAAAAAATTACAATCATCAAACGTATATATACTAACTTACGAATACAGTGTGCATAGAATTAATAATATCTTATAATGTAAAAGCCAAAATCAGTTAAAGCTACGGTCAAGACTTCCTCGCAATACACATACCATGTAGAAAAATTGCATTCTGCTATATATAATTTCTTATACTCTAATGCTAAAGAAGCAAAGAATATAATAATGCTTAAGAGTTTTAATGATTTGCTAATAAATTACGAACTGACTTAATTTACCAAGTGTTTTTCTACCTATGGATAGATGATGTACACTTAGCACGTTGCCTACCATCCACATAATTATACGTTTTTTTAAAATCTATAGACATTAAACAAATATCCATTGATTGCATTTAACACATTTTCTGTCATCGATATAGTTAGACATCGTTCCAAAATCTGTAATCGTTTGCAGTTGACACGTTTTTACTCGATTTTATATTTACACACAGCACGAGTATGTTACAATTATTAGAATTTTATTAATTATTAATTTTACTCATTTTAAAGTAATAGGTAATTAACAAGCATGGTACAAAAAGTAACATATTCTATGTTTGCATTAATTTGAATGCTAGAAGTCCGCAGCATTCGCCCACGAATCATTAGAAGTTGTATGCAATATTCAGTACAAATTTTTGCCGCAGAACCGTTGACTACACTTTTATTAAGACTGTTTTCTTTCTTTATTAGTAATAAACGAGGTACGATAAAAGTAAGTGTTAACACATTAAGTAGAATCGAAGTTGCTAGTTGCGCGTCGGGTATTCATTAACATGCCAAATAAATTCAAATTGTCAATTTGTCGTAAAATAACAAATACCTGCAGTTTATCTGCGGTGTATTTGTTGAATGCAACATCCTTAACCAGTATCCTTACGCAAGTTAGCAAATATCCTTACTATTTACAAATAGCAGTTGAGAATTCAAGATGTAAAATGAATATAATATAATTAATGATCTTATGTCAATGTTTAATCGACGAATAAAGAAAAGCACCCGTTATTATTGTACACATTGAAGATTAGCCCAAGACTTAGAATTAAATGTGCCATTTAGTTATTCAGACATCCCTAATTTTGTGCAACTGGACGACTGCTGCTTTTAGATGCAAAAATACATAAAAAAGGAACACTAACATTTTTCATTTAGCAATAACAGGAAGCAAGTTATGACATTGTCCGTATTTAGTAATACAAATACGATTAAGAACAAAAGTTTTATACCTGGATTCTTCCAATTATTGCACGGGTATCTGGCGTGTTTTTTAACTAACGCTTTACAAAAATAAAGTATCAAATAAGATAATATTATTCTTTTCATTCAAGTTATGTTTGCATGCATAATTATCTCCCGGGTGGTTTTATATTAAAACTGGAGACACTCCATAAATTAATATCTATAAAATATCCGCACGGAAAAATAAAAGAAATGAAAGAACAATACGCTTATTATTGGCATATGTATATTATTAGCAATAATATCGCAAGAGAATGTATATAATAGGAATTAAAAGAAACATAAGGTAGGCACCTTAAATTTATGCACCTCAAATGCATGTTTTGAAAAAATGTATTTAGTTAAAAATGTATAATAAATAACGCGTATAATATACGTATGATGAATAACACATATAATTTAGATTGACATATCAGTTAATGTATACACGTATCAAATTTCTTTGACACATTTCCGGCCACATTCACAATTTACGGCGAAGCTGAACCAACTAACATTTTCATTATTAACAAAAAACTGCCACAAAATTATTTGTTTTATAGTCAAACCATACGCTGTTATTGTACTAACCATACGCGGATTGTTATACACGCGGCGTGACAATGTTTTTTCAATCGTTATACGGCGTTAAATGCTATGTATTAGGTGAGTGCAAAAGTTCGTGCGGAGTTTCAATAGACGAAGTTATAAGAAACTCCGCACAAACTTTTGCACTCACCCAATAATTCTCTTTTTTTACGCTTTTACTCCGTAATTTTCACATTAAAATATCGGATACTCTGATGTTTTATTATATCTCATAGCCAGAATGAAATCAGGAAGAAAGAGAACAATATGATAAATTCTGTTATAAAAACAAATATACATATAATGCCATAACAATGTACATTGTATTACATTCTTATACGATGTATAAAATTCATCTTAGCAAACGATTATAGAGAAAAAATTACTTTTATTACTTTTATAGTAAATAATATATGTTTATAATTTTTATCATTTATTTTAACATATCTATTTTACGATATTCTGCACTTCATATTTTGTGTATTCACTTTTAAAATATACCAATTTTTATCCAGCACAAAACATAGAACTGTTAATTTTAACACATTTATCAAATGCAGCAACGACTGATGAAAGTCACGTAATAAGTGCTCGGTAGAGAACGTATACTTAAGCTGAAAGTGAGCAAACGTAACGAGCGGCACACTGTAATTAGCGAAACCGCCAATATCTCGGCTTGAAGGGTCGCGATCTCATCGACCAAGGTGAACCAGAACAGAAGTTACGATATTGGATATACAGCGTAACCCTTTACGGTCTAAGTGTCAAGTAATACGCCATGAAAGTTCTGTGTATCTGATTCTTAAAAACTGTTACATCACGGTCACATGAAAATATTTTTAAGAAAAAAATCTAACGCCTTGTCGCTTTACTTTTCTAGTAATGCGTTTTGCTTTACGTCCGAAGCCTTTCGAATAATAAAAACTTGAGTTTTCCTTTAACTTCGGCGCATTGTCTGTTTATTAGAGACTACCTGTAATTTCCTATTGTTTCTCTCATCTGCGACACTTTTACGTTGTCTAAACAAAGATAAAATCTTGCAACAATTAGAATTACAGAATACAATCTACCAATCGACTTTAAAACACCTTACAAAAACCGTCATAAATCAATTTCATTATATTATTTCTTCCAATCCACAGAATTTTATCCGCAGCATATTTTTGTTTAATATCGAAAACTTTTTCAGTAATGAAAGGTTTGTTTTTTGTTTCATGTTTGTCTACAATTTCTAATACCTTCTAGCCTAGAATCGATAGGCAGTATTTTAACTTGTATCTTACGTGTAAAAATGTTAACCGTGTCCTAACACTAATCGAGAAAGAAACCAGAGCGCAATCTAATATCTGCATGTCAGTTGCCCCAAATGTTAAGTCTGCAATAATAAAAGGGAAAAACTCAAGGACGCTTAGGAACCCCAGTAAACAAAAATGGGACACACGTAGGATAGGGCCATGTGCAGGATTGCGTTCCACCATAAGAATTTTTCCTTTGAAAAGAAGAAAACACTCGATTTCCGTTTTCTTTTTTTTCCATATATTGGTACATTCGTTCCGACATGTGTCCACAATTTCAATTATATAGCATCTTTTATTTATGTGTGAGAGGCGTTAAGCTTGGACGTGTTTTGCGTGCTTGGCGATTTTTTCCCGTCGAAAAAAGTGCAGCAAAGAATTTGCATCAATTTTTGCGTAAAAAATGGAATTAAGTGCTTCAAAAAACTTGAAATGTTGATACTGGCATAGGGTAAGCGTATTTTGAATAAAAAAGTGTGTATAAGTGGACAAGTTCTTTCAAGAAGTCCGAGAAGATGTTCATGACAAACCTCACTCTGAACGCTCCAGCACGACAACAACAAACGATTATCATGGCCTAGTGCATCAGTTCTTACCACAAGGTCGTAGGTTGATAAAGAGTATTACCTTGAAGTTATGCGGCGTTTGCGTGAAGCAATACGAAAAAAACGCCCGAAATTGTGGAAAAACAATTCATGGATTTTTCATCACGATAACCCACCTGCTTACGCATCGTTGCTTGTAAGTGATTTTTTGGCCAAAAATAACACCACAGTCGTGCCTCGGCCACCATATTCACCGGATTTGGCCCCCTGTGAGTTTTTTCCGTTCTCAAAACTGAAAAGACCAATGAAAGGACGGAGATTTGTAACGATTGAAGAGATAAAGACTGTATCGCTGGAAGAGCTCAAGGCTATACCAAAGAGTACTCATCGGAAATGCTTCGAGGATTGAAAAAAGTGCTGGCACGTGTGTATTATATCTGAGGTGGATTACATTGCAGGAGACAACATAAATATTGATGAAAAAAAAATATTTTTTGATTAAAATAAAAAGTCACCTTACCTTTTGATCACACGAGCATTTTTGGGGACAACGGTCACTACTGTCACGGACTATTCGCGACTGTCGAATTCATGTCGTGATCATATATATATATATGTAACCTGGCTCAATTACTCCTTGAAATCAACCACTGGACCCATGTTCTATGAAATTTATTTACATAAATTAGATGATAATATATAATACAACGAAAATCAATATACAATCTTACCTATAAAAATTGGTTTTCAAGTCGCCAATTTAGGCGTTAAAAATTACACAGATCAAATTGTACAGAATGAACTACGTGCATTACTAAAAATACGAAGGTCGTTTTTCAGATCCGTCAGTTTACTTCCGAAATCAATCATGCCAATAGATTCATGCTAAACGGAAAGTTTACCCGTTTACATATATATGTTGTCTAAATTCTACCCCTCCTTAGCGTAAAAATTCCAAGGCTAAGACGAGGTCCTGCACGTGCATCTGTGACATATGCGTTAGGATTTGTTTATCCCAGGATCCTAGACTTTTAGGAGCTTGGTTCCCCTAATTTTCTGTTTACTGGGGTTTCTAAAGATCCTTGAGTTTTTACCTCTTACTATCGCAGACTTAGATTTCGCTCTGGTTTGTTTCTTGATTTCCCTTTTCCATAAGCGTAGGGCCGGTGTACGTAATACTACTATTACGATGTTACTACCCAGAGAATTCTCTCGTGCATTGCAACGTGGTTCCTCTCGGTCTCGGTTTTTGCTGAGACCATCCCAGTAATGAACACGCCACTTTAGTAGTTTTCACGGATATTATTTTTGTTCCCTCCAAAAAATTATCAAATGGTATAAGCCATTTTTTTACCATCTGCTTGAAATGGCAATCTGGAACGCATGTTGTTTAACCAAGCTTGAAAAAGAAGCGTGAAAAAAGGGTTTTAAAATATATCATATTTAATTGTACTATTCATTATCAAAGTTAAAATAT